>VOPJ01012785.1:58020-146840 GCA_014673585.1 Semibalanus balanoides
AAAAAAAAAAAAAAAAAATCATGTCTGCCTGATTTTGTTCAATTCCAGTTTATCTTTCAATTTCTCCCTTTTCACAGCTTTTCAAAGTTTTTTTTATTGTATTGCCAAATTCGAGCATAGTTCGTTGTGCTTCAAAGCAGAGGCGTAAAAAGTGTCAAGATGGTCACGAACAGGAACACAAAACGCAAAATGAGATTAGGAGAAGAGTTAAGATCACAATATCCGCAAATAACTATTTCTTCTAAACTCATCGTAAGTGATCGTCAAAAAAGTTAAAACCATGCCAAAAATCAAAATCAACCAGCCGCACTTCAGTCTTCAACACACAGATTCCGGTATAAACAAAACATGCCGGCTGCCACGACTTTCAAAGCAGAAGATGTTTTTAGCAGCTCGTCAGGAGACACCACATGAAGGAAAATGTACATGTCGCTTGAAGCCTGAAGGCAACCTTCACGCAATGGTCACAATGTCAATGGTCACAACAAAGTGCGCGCACTTGGTCACAGTCGCAATGGTGAAGAAATAGGGTCACCCACTTTGTGCGTAAGATTCTGCAGCGCTCAGCCGCTGTCTGTGGAATACTTTTGGAGTGGTGAAAAACTTCACTTGTCTTTAACACCACATGGAAATATTTAAATAGTACCAAAATTATTTATAAATCACAAAACATTTTAAGATTTCCCCAAATAAGCTAAGCATTTCTACAATATTAAGTAATTTCTAATAAGTTGATGATTTACAAGTATGTACAAGTGAGTCACATCACCTCATTTAAGTTGCAAATTGGTCACCTTCGCACGTTGGCAAATGCATAAGATATTGCACCTCTGCTAAGTCAAAAATGGTGATATTCTTTTGAAATTTGGTTTGTACTCGTTTGTTGCTTGAACACCACTAGTTCACATATATTCCGCTTTTTGATGTGACACAAAAATATGTAAAAAATGTTAAAATCAAAATTTTGCAAATTTTGAGATAACATTTTGTATTGTATAACATTATGTATGTATAACATTATGTATATGTATATGTATAACATTATGCAATTTTCTATCTTTTGTTTTTGGGTTTAGTTTATCATAAAATGTAACCATGTTACAGCTGCTTAAAACTTGAGTGATTTCGTCGCTAAGTTCAAGAAACTTACGTCACAAAACGGTGTATATCTAACCCCCAAAAATTTGAAACATTTCCGAATTTTTTCAACCGATGTAAATTTGATAAAAAAATACCCCTAAAAGGATACTTACCCTACATAGGATTATTAGCAAGACCCGGTCACAAAGCCGTCAGTAATAAATCTACAAGAGCCATGCGATACATGTAATTTTACTTCTTTGTCACATGATAAAGTAGTTGTCATTGTTGCCGAGAGACCTCTTTTGATGGTCATCGGGAAAGCTTATAACAATGTCACGGTCCGATCGTCAGTCAGGCCACACAGAGGTGCAACATTTGACATTGTTTAATCTCAACCAAGGACAAGAGTTTCAAGTCCGGTTATGTATTAGACAATTGTTTCAACAAAAGACAAGGGTTTCTAGTCTGGTTATGCATCATCATACAACTGTTTAATTTCAACTAAAGACTAGGGTTTCTAGTCTGGTTATGTCTCAGGCAATTGTTTAATTTCAACTAAAGACAAGGGTTTCTAGTCAGGCTGCGTCTCAGACTGGCAGTGGTGATATATTATGTTTTGCAGTGTTAATTATAACTAGCAACTTATCCCCAACTAATTAAAATTTTAGATGCGCCAGAATCATGCAAACGTTAACATGCAACGGGTGCCGCTTCAGGTTCTAGTCTTGACCGTCATGACCCTTACCGCCTTCAGCAGGTATTTTTAAGCCACTGCTTCTTCCTGGTTTAAGAACCGCAGGTCACTGCTAAAGGCACAATGCGCATATTGTTATTGCTATACATAATTCATGACCCTGATCATAAATCATACCAGTTAAAAGCTTTTGCGGTAGCGTCTGACACTATATCTCTGTGTTGATGAAAGCGTGGTCCAAAGCCGGTTAAGCTGGTCCATCTTTGTAACGCTCTAAATCAGAAGATGATGTGACAGACTGGATTTGAGCCGGGCTATGATCCGACAGATTAGACTAGAGCTGGTTTGGTTTGTCCCTTTGGTTGTATGCTGACTGGTGTGACCACCAAACATGTTCCTGGATCCGGGATCCAGCTGAGATCTGGATATCTGTGTCCTGTGTCTCGGGATCCACGTGTGACACCAGATCCAGGGATACAATGAGCCGAGGGATTCACAAAGATCCCAGATCCTGATATATTTTATACCGAGGGATCCACTGGGATCCCAGATCTAACTTCGGGACACAGGCACAAGTCTGGTGACCACCAGTCGGTGATGCCCGTCAAGCTTGCCGTGTATGCAGTAGGTCAACTGGTAGCATGGGATCCGCCAGCGGGGGGGACGGGGGGGGGGACATGTCCCCCCAACTTCAAAGTTGGGGGGACAGAGTGTCTTTTTCCCCCCCCAACTTTGGGCACATGACAGTAACTTCATATTTCAAGCACCTCAAACAACAGTACACACTATCCGATCATTACGCTTTCACAAGTAAGAATTCAGTTAATTCAGGAATGAAATCAAATTTTAGCGCCGCTCCGCGGAGCCAAAAATGCAAGCTCCAAATTACATTGTATTCGGCTGAACACATTTAAATTCCACACCGTTTCGCAGCGATACTGTGGTTATGTTTTGTTTATATGTTGTACTTTTCTACACCATTTGTGCAAAATAGTTTAGCTTTATCACTTTTTGTAACGCAGTCTTACCCCAGTCGCGCACATCGGGGTGTGTTGTTTGGCAATCCCCCTAATCTGTTTTATCGATACAAAAAGCGGGCGACTAGCCGCCGCTCAAATTCAGTCAAGCTTATGTCATGTGATCCTTTCAATACATTTTTAAAAAAAATCGCGTGGTCATAGGTCACAAGTCAGGACAAGTGACCAACAACCTCCAAAAATGTTTGCGGTCGGTGCCACGACCACAATTTCCGAGGGATCGATATCAAACTTTTAGGATTGCATGGAACCATCTATACTTACAAAATGTTGGTCTCGGAATTCGGATATTGGTGATCCGAGGTCGGGTCAATTTCGTGACCTCTCCATTATAAGTCAATGAAGAAATATTCCAATGTTTTCTATTTCAAGGATATCAGTCCAATGCCTTCTGGATAATGTATAATAGGATATCCTTGATGATCCAAGCGCATGTTTTGTTCAGTGACCCATTTGGGGTTATCTGAGTTCATCCGAGGTCACCAAACACTTTTTTCGTCAATAACTCTCGACATAATGAAGATATAGATGTGAAAATTTCAGCAGCGTGTTTCGATCGTCGAGATATATCTCCTAATAAGCAAGCTGACCTACATGGGTCACCACTTTGAACTTGAATCAGAGGTCAATGTTTTAAGTTGAGCTAACATGGTCAACATGGATGTTGGATGTGTTCAATGCGCCTTGACAAGACAAACACGATGGCGTAAACATTATTGTGTTATTTTTATTGGTTAAAAAGTTATTGGAAAAACACATTTTTTTGCACAAACAACTTTTTTTACTTGTATTACCTTTAGGCTTTAGAACCTAAACTATTGAACTGAGCTAAAATTTAAAGAAATGAAGTTGATAAAAATTTCAGGAGTTTCCGTTTTTCAAGTTTGATCCTATGTTTTCGGAGATATATAGGGGTTTCTGGACCAAGTTCCTTTAACTGGAAAATTTGGCCTTTGATGACTTCTGGTCTGGGCGAATCCAGAGCAGGGGCTGCAGGGGGCGCGGCCTCCCCAAGTTGCCCGGGTGTTTTGGCTTTCCCCAAACCTCCCCGGCTTGGGGAGGCCAAAGCACGGCTCGACCCCGCGACCCGTGCGCCTGGGGGAGGCTGCGCCCCCTGCAGCCCCTCCCTCTGGATCCGCCAGGTGACCTCCAACTTTGGCCCCCCCATGAGCGAAAAAATCCAGATAGTTTCCTACTGATTTTTGACACGTTTTCGAACATTGGTTTGGTTTTGTTTACGTTCCATGAGTCTATTTAGAAAGGGGGGACGTTCAAACACATACCCCCCCCTTCTCCCAATCCCCATTTAGGGCGTGGAAAGTCCCGAGGCCCAGTAGGGCGTGGTTTAACAAAAAAAATAAATAGAATAGGTCATAGAGGGAAAGTGGCATACTACAGGCATGAGATTCAAAATTTTCGCACCGCTCCACGGCGCAATCCCACGAATACCGGGTATATTTTTTTGTTTCCCCTCCCGTTATTTGGTAATATCTCCTAAGCCAAAAGCAGTATCGTCACAAAACTTTTACTTCTTCTTTGACATCAATTTGACACATGTTGGCCAAAAAAAAGACACTGAGGTTATGATAGGTCAACTGGAAATGACGTAAGAGTGAAGTCATGTTCTGCGGTTTTTGTTGAAAAATAAGGTTTTGTGGAAAATGCAGTCAAATGCACATTTATTACATAAATTGAATTGGTATATACCAAATGACTGGTACTAGACTCGGCTTTCAAACTGCAATCTCGAATTTTCGAGTTTTGTTCAATTTAACATTTTTAGAAATCGAAATTTATTTTTTAACATTTTTTCTTTTTCTCAAAACAAGTCAAAATTGTCACACAGTTGGAATAAAATGATTTAAAGGTGTCAGGTGAATTTGTGTACCAAATTTCAAGTCGATGTCGTCAAAAATGACTGACTTAAGACCCTTAAAGGAAATAGTTCACCTTTGATTGTTTTTTTTTATATTTTCAATACAACTTCTTTTCATTAATGTCAAAAGATAGCGATTAATCGCGCCGATCAGGACAGAAGAAAGTAATTATTTAATTGTGGCATCAAAACTATATGCATACTCTCCGCAACGTCAACGCAGGCTCAGCCAAATCAGATTCGAAGTATAGTCGCGTAAGATTACGTCAGCCTCTGCCCAGGCATGTGCGCCCACAATAGCTCTGCCCAGCGTGTGAGCCCACAGTTCCATCGACAAAAGTCAAATATCTTCAGCTGGAGAGCCTTTTAGCCCAGAAAATTTGCAGCTTAGGTTTTTCAAGAGCTTAACGAAAAACTGCTATCTCATGTTCAAAACCCATGTGAATGTGAACTATTTCCTTAAAAGGTTATAAAAAAACTCGACCACTTCTACAACATTACCATGCATAACAAATAAATATTGTTTCTGCTGTTTTACTGTATTGTTATGGAAGAAAGAAGTTCTAAGGTATTTTTTGCGTTCTAGACGAAAAAGCAAACATGTGATACAACGGCCCAATGACCGTTAATTTGCAGTTGGAACTCGTGAACCTCGGATGACCTTGACCACTTAGATCATCAACAGCTTATAGGTAAAGAAGTGTTCAGACACGAACATACGATTTACCAACTGTTTTAATTCGTTTAACCCTCGCTAGTTAGGGGGAGGGGGATGGATGGCATCCCCCTTGTTCTTTACAGAATAACTCACGTAAAATATTCAATCTATCACGTTGAATTTGCCCAGACCCTACATTGCACATTTTGACATGCACTCTGAAAATGTTTTCGAATTCTAACTTTGAGACCATGACCTTTTGACTGTTTTTTCAAGGCGTATTTTGCGAAACTGGCGGTCCCGAATAACGACCCTTGAAAACATGTGCAGTCCCAAGTGTGTTGTTCAGCAGCATATGCAAAGTGTTCTAGTGACCAGTTGTGCTTCGCAGAGATTGCGATTCTCATGACCTTTTCAGAAGTCAACGAAGACACGACCTCGGATTTCTGACCTCAGATGTCTTTTTTCGTTTTCTGTTCGTTTAGAAGTGCAGTCTGACGCGGGTGATTTCGATTATGACCATATAACATTGGATTATATGTTACACTGGGGTCATTGCGCTGCCAAAGGTCAACCGAGGTCACTGCCTCGGATGACTGACAAGACCTTTTTTAATTTGTGCAGTTTTTTAAGTCATTTCTTGTGATGCTGCTTTTCAATTTTGGCGTTTATTTTAGCATTCTTAAATGTTCTTTTACATTTTTAGCTCGATAAGTTCTCATTTTTACCATATTATATTTTTTGTCATTTTGGCCTTGACCATGACCTTCAGAAGGTCCCAATGATCCAACCTAATCAATGTCAATGGTTTCCTTCTGCTACAACCAACAAGCTCGTTTTGAAATCGAAGCTCTAGCTCATTAGGAGCCCCAAACACCAAAGGGGTTTGCACCCCTACCGGCACGCAGTGATCTTGTTCTACACGGGCGAGGTTAAATATCGCACAACATGCCATCATCGAGACAGTATGATACGATCAAATCATTGTTTTATTGACGTACCTGTGGCGTCATCGGTGGACCCCGAGGGCCCACAATATTAGTTTCCTTTAAAACCATTTGCAAGCTATTCAAATTCGGTTTTATATTTTAAGGTCAGTTCGTAGTTCCGAGAGATCCGAGGGAGCGCTCGTAAGGGACCCTTTTTGAGCGCCACCCCCTCCCCGGACGAAATCCTGGCTATGTGCCTAGTTCATTCGCCTCTCTGAGGGTCTTGAGGGTCCTGGTCTAATCCAGCTCAATACAAGTTTCAAAAGGGGATCTCGCAAAATAAAGTGGCCCAAATCCGCACAGTTTTTCATATTCAGGGGCCAAAATTTGGGGACACCATGACTGGTTTATCCACCCCTTTCTGAAGAGTTGGCTGCGCCCCTGCTCAGCCCTATACCCTATATCTCGTTGACCTCATGAGTCCACGTCCCCCCCCCAACTTCAAACCCGTTCGCGGACCCTTGCCGCTGGCTGACCTCTCGAGCGCTGCTGGCTGACTCCCTGAGCTTCTGCCGGCTGACTCCATGAGCTTCTGCCGGCTGACTCTTCGTGCTGCAGCCAGCTGACTCCCTGAGTTTCTGCCGTCTGACTCCCTGAGCTTCTGCCGGCTGACTCTTCGTGCTGCAGCCAGCTGACTCCCTGAGTTTCTACTGGCTGACTCCCTGAGCTGCTGCCGGCTGACTCTCTGAGCTTCTGCCGGCTGACTCTCTGAGCTGCAGCCGGCTGACTCCCTGAGCTTCTGCCGGCTTGACTCGTCTGAGCTGCTGCACGGCTGACTCTCTTGACTTCCTGCCGGCACTCTCTGAGCTTTCTGCCGTCTGATCCCTGAGCTTCTTTCGGCTGATCTTCGTGCTGCAGCCAGCTGAACTCCCTGAGCTTCTGCTTGCTGACTCTCTGAGCTTCTGCCGTCTGACTCCCTGAGTTGGCTGCCGGCTGACTCTCGAGCTGCTGCCGGCTACTCCCTGATCTTCTGCCGGCTGACTCTCTGAGCTCATGCAGGTCTTAACTCCCTGAGCTCTGCCGGCTGACCTTCGTGCTGCAGCCAGCTGACTCCCTGAGCTTCTGCCGGCTGACTCTCTGAGCTGCTGCCAGCTGACTCCCTGAGTTTCTACTGGCTGACTCCCTGAGCTGCAGCCAGCTGACTCTTCGTGCTGCAGCCAGCTGACTCATCAAGCTGTTACCAGTCAGAGGTCCGTAAGCTTGAAGCGTGGACATTAAAGTTATGTGAAGGAAGAAAACGTGTTTTGTCCCGTATTGTTTTTCCTTATTACTTCCTCAACCCGGCATTGACTGGGGTCTGATCTGAACACCGTTGACTGGGGGGCGCAAATTGACCAAAGGTGTTGGCGCGCCCTTAAACCCCAATAAACAAACAAGCAAACCGTTGACTGGGGGGGGGGGCGTTAAACGCCTTCCCCTGGTTATCTCCCGAACCACTGATCGAAGCGAGACGCGCAATGCGGAATTCGAAAGCGCTCAAGGAGACGAATCTAAAGCAAATTAGAAAATTTCACACGGTGGTCATATGTTAGGTCACGGTCAGGTCAAAGGTAAAAAACGAGGTATTTTAGCTTATGGGCCATACTTTCCATCCAAAGCCTTCAATTGCAACCATAATCACCCAACGTGCTATCAAAGGTATGATACACATCCCACATGACCTGCAACGAGATTATTGGCAAAGATCAAGGTCAAGGTCAGGTCACAAAAGTTCACTATACACAAAATATCCGCAAAAGTAATGCAACACATGTTTTATGTGTCATTTTACGCGTAAAACTCGATAGTGATGCTCATTGTACCACCTGACGTCATGTAAATTAAGTTATTCTCAAGTTAAGGTCAAAGTAAGGTCCCAAAATGTTAAAATTTGCAATTGATAGATATAAATAAAAAATGCATGCTTCTAGACCAGTTTTGTCTCAGAAGTACAGTGCTGTCATTTTGTCTGTATCTTGTGAAGACAAAAATGTGATCTCAAAATATGAAGTCATGAGTTACCACTACCAGTGCTTTAGATCCAATCACTCAGTCAAAAGTTATGATATCATTTTGAAATTTGGTGTGGTAGTTGTTTTTATATGGTCCTCTGACATATTTCTCAGTTTGTTAATATCCTGGAAAATTTTGATCTTGTGGTAATTTTTCAAAATAAATGTGTTTTTTTTAATCAAAGGGGTCAAAAACGATTTATTTTTACCAATCCTAGATTACTATTTTTAGCCCCTGTTATTTTCTATCGTTAGTAGTTTTTATTGTATTTTTCTCATCATATGGTCTTTGTCCGGTCTGTTAAAATTTATCTGATTTTTGTGTTAAAATCGTGTGGTGACATCACTAAACTCGCTATATCTAAAAAGGTAACGATTAAATTTGTATATTTTTCACAGAAGACGCAACATTGGGGTACAAGAAGGTATCTGAAGTTTCACGTCGATAGCTGAAATAGTTTGTAAGTTATTACGAAAATTCGTCAGGGGGCGTTAAACGCACCCCCCAGTCAATGCCGGGTTACCTCGCTCGTTCTGTTTATGCTGCCGACACTGAAAAGCGCGCACTCAGTGATTATATCGCTCCAGAACAGTCTGAAGTCGCAATCTATGCATGCTTCTTTCATTTTACAGAAGTTAACGTATTGATTTAAGAGCAGCCTGCACCACAAAGCCCAATTCACAGACGCCCACAATGACCTTGAACCCCACAATCTTACGTTTGTGGGTATTTAGGCTCAAAGTTGACACCTCTACTGACCAATACAAGTACCAAGCGTATGTAAAAAACATAATTCCAATGACTAGTTTTTGCCTGGTCGCTTTTGGCTCGACATGTACTGTGCTGTACTCTCTATTTACACGCTTACCCTAATGCCTTTCTCCCAATAGGTGACAACCATGTCACACACCATTCGGGCCCATACAAACCACGCTATGCCGGATTCGCCACCGTTGTGTGCCGTGCACAACTACGCAGTGTTTGCCTCAGCCGTGAGAGCCGTCTTTGTGCCCGCACGCAATTAGGTCCCAATTGATTGGCGCTAGGTGTGTTGGTCTGCTGGGGCCGGCGCGACGCACGCCAATGATTTACCGGCCACCCTTGAGGCAACAAAGAGTTACCCTGTCAATACGCGAATCTCCCACAGTGGCGCCGCGCACGCTCCTTACCGGCCGCTCACACAGAATAATTGCAACAATGAAATTCGACCTGGCAGAATCGTTAGCAGGTGGTGGCTTCCCAGCGTCGACGCGGCATTCACGGGCTGATTAATGCCCGACAGAAGTCAGCCGCATTGTGCCTGCCGGCGACGTCAGGCCGCCGGATTGTATCATGACATGATAGATACGTACTCGAGCCGAGTCTGGCGCGCGCACGGGCGTCCGAAGCCGGCAAAATGACACTCTGATGGCCTTGCACGTTGCAGCAGGGAGCGTCCGCACCGCGTGCGAGGTGGGGGCCGGGGAACGGCGGTGGCGGGGAACGGAAACGGCGACGAATGGCTCTATTGATGGCCACAGGTTCGACGAGCGCCGAGCGGCCCAGCACGACGGTGTGGGTGACCGGCTAGGTACTGGTGAACTGAATGGTGAAATGGTGAACTGCTTAAAGGTATAGCTCGCAGCGATTAAGCATTTCTTTTGGATGAATATGTGCGGCGTAATAAGATAGTGCAAGACAATAATCGGACCTAACGTCCAAGATAGTTGTCCGTGTCTGTTTTGACCGGTATATACAACATTTGAAAGAAAATGCAGTTCCTCGATGTAATAAATATATCAAATATGATTAACATGACCATTTTTGAACATTTTACTGAAGCGCTATGTCAATGGGAAGCTAACAAATTGTGTAAATGGTTCATTAATTTCCCAGTTCTATTTTCAAGATTATGGCATGGCATCCTAGCCAACAATTAACTTGGGCACTGATTGGGCTCAATGGGATTAAACCATTGTGCCCGATCCAAGTTAATTGTTGGCTGGGATACCGTTATATCAAAGTTTACACAAAAAGTTAGAAACCAAACCAGACATTTTTTATATGCCTATTAATCTATTATAGAATATAGATCACCGCTTGATTGTTCAGGCTACTTAGACTATTAGGTCCGCTGTCCAGCAGTTACAGGCCACACACCTGCCTTACGCCGCGTCATATTTGGCATAACAAGGTGACCTTCGTCATCGTGAATGGTGTCGTCCGGATCTGTGAACAGAACTCCACGGGCACCCAAATCCCACAGGCACCCCAACCCCACGGGCACCCAAACCCCGCGGGCACCCAAACCCCGCGGGCACCCAAACCCCACAGGGAACCTAACCCCACGGGCAACCCAACCCCGCGGGCACGTCAACCCCGCGGGCACGTCAACCCCACGGACACTCCAACCCCGCGGCACGCCAACCCCACGGACACTCCAACCCCGCGGGTACCTGCACTATGGCGTTAAATTACTTGTGATGATACCGTATGACATGCCCCCTGTGGGCTCGACGAGAAGTAAGCTCCGTATAAAAATATTTTGGCAGCCTGAACCAATCATGATTCTGCACGGTGGAGGGGATTTCGGAAGCCAAAATACTCTTGATGATTGGCATTTATCTTATTCAAGAATTTCATCTCAGTTTGATACTTAATCTCAGTCTCATGTGGCATTTCATGTGGCATAGATATAAAAGTTTACTACTCCTTAACCCTCGCCAGTATAGGGCCTACATGACCGTGTAGGGGAGGGGTACGACCCCCTGGTGCGTTTTTTTCCCGAATTAACTTCGATATAAAAAACGAGCGTGTTGCTTGTGATGAGATGAAGCCTTCTGATATCTGATTTTAAGGTGCTGGGTCATTAGGCGACCTCTGAAGTCAATTTTATCAAAATCGTGAATGTGTAGAAATTTAATTATAATCGAGCTAAAATCGAGAATGAGCATATATTCATGAAAAATGGGTGCAAAATTTGAAATCAGCGTCACACAATGTCCTAAAACTACCAGAGCCCAAAAGCGTCATGCCAGGTCATCGGAGGTCTGTGACCTCAGTTGACCTGTCAAATTGCATGGTCCCAGTGCATGGCATAAAATAATGTAAGATTGAATCCAAATTTTATATCAGCGTCGCAAGATGTCCTAGAAACTCCCAGAAGCCAAAAATATCATCCTAGGTCATCAGAGGTCTGTTACCTTGATTGACCTCTGAAAAGGTCAACTGAGGTCACAATATTAATGAAAACTTTTAATTTCACCAGTTATTTCATTTCATTTCATTTATTCATTCATATCGCCAACAGGCACTATGCCCACTTATAGACGAAGTCACAGTGATAAAAATACAGAATAAATAATCATACACATCGCACATATGCACACGAACAACAACATAAAATATAAAATAAATAAAAAGAATCACGCACTCATAGCTACAAATGTTCGCGACATAGGCTAACCGATGATAAAATTGACAAAACCGTCTATAAACGAAGAAATCTACCTGGGGATTTTAGGATAAACAGCGTTACGCAATAAGGTTACAAGTCTAACAACGTCCCATCTTCACAGTGGAGACGCGAGCGGAACCGGCACATTACATCTGTTATTCCGTGTCGGACGGCCGTGGATATGAAGTGAAAAAACAGCTTTAACAGAAAAGAGGAATCGGTTTTGCCAGATAAAATTTTCCCTGAGAATAGACAAGGTCACTGTACGGCGCCGCGCCTTTCAAGAGAGATGGGACATGGAAAGAGGTGGAGAATTGCGGTATTCGAGACCGGCGAGTCTGTCCGTGCCTCTGGCTCTGGCGGCTAGCCAAACAAGAATTTGTAACACCTGTACATATGCTCCTGAGCCACAAACACTCGTAAACTGCACAAGTTACAAGCATTGACACTACGGTACGCTAGTTGCACCTGATATGACCCTGAGAAACAGACCATAGGTCACGGGTCATGAGAATAAGAAGTTTCAAATTTTCTGAGTGTATGTAAAATTGTTCCAAAGTATGGTACTGAAAGTTGCATTGCAATCGGTTGCTAACTACGCGATTAATTCACGAAAAAAAAACGAGGGGGATGGCATTACCCTTTCTACACTGGCTGGGTAGAAATGGCTGATGCTATTGAATATTTAAAACTTTTTAATTGCATATGTATTTCTTGGGTTTCAGGAATTTCGAAGTGGAACTGATGGCTTTTGCATTTAGGTTGCTGCACAATTATCATCCTATAAGCAAACAGTTGCATAATACAAATCATAAATAGGTACCCATTGCCAGCTGCGGATATAGAACGGGACTTTTTTTGGGGGGGGGTAAAAATTACAAAAAGTCTCACACAATTCTGAAAAGTTATCGGATTTCGCTTGCTTATTCATTGGCTGCTGATTTAAAGCAAACTTTCCTTTTTAAAAGTTGCTTAGATTTCCTTCTATATCATGAAATGTGTCATTTTTTGCCGATTTTTGACGGTTTGCGGGGGGGGGGCAATTGCCCAATGCCCATTTTGCCCAACCGTAGATCCGCCACTGCCCATTGCCAGCAAAAGTAAAAGAGAAACACTTCCCTGTTGATGAGGCATTTTTATCGCATGATTTTGTTCCACTGTCGCATGTGGGACAGACTGAGTCGGATACCGTTCCACTTTTTACCAAGACAGATACGCGAGAGTCCCAGGTGAGGTGCTTGTTGAACACTACGCCAAGATTCCTCACGGTGAGCCGTGTGGGCCTAAGCACGTAGCCAGGATTTTTATCAGGGGGAATCAAATTTTACTCCTCAGCCATATGCTACTTACCGGGGGGTCAGATAATTTAATTATATCTAGTGTTAATTAATTTTGCTCAGGGGGGCCATGGCTACGTGCCCCCTGGCTACGTCCCTGTGTGGGCCCTCGATCTTAACATACATCCTAGTGGAACGGAGCACTAATGGGAAGCGCGTGAAGACAATTTGTGGCGAGATCCACGTAAGATCAGTTCCATTTAATAAATTATTTACTTTTGGAGCATGTCTTCATAGCTTATTGATTATCCATCATGTTTGCAGGAACTCATTTTCTTCCGTAGCGATACATAATTTCTTTTGATTGACAACACCCAGTCATAAAAAATCTTGGAAATAATATAAAGTGTCAATAATAACACTGTTTCCGCACTTCCAAAGGACTTCGTTGGCAGTTAGCAGGGCATTTCGGCCGTAGCCGTCAATAAGGTTCGCAAGAACGTGCTCGTAGTGTGATCGTACCATTAACAGTTTACGACACCACTGCTATGAAGAGGTGCACCGACGGCTCTTCAGTGTTATTCATTAATCCACGAAAATTGCCTTCATTCGCCACCAGTAAATGGTTCTCATCTATGACCATTGTGAATGAGTCGATAGGTTCCGGGCCCCGAGGATTACTTTTTTGCAATGGCCGTGGCGAAAAAATGAAAGAAGCTGAAGTTAATAGGTCGAACTAATGAAAGTCATTTATATCTGTATACACACCCAGCAGTCAAGGACTAGAGCTATATTAAGACGATGAACTGTTTTAGCCGTAACTGACTCCTCGGAAAATACCATATCGAAGATATAACAGCATAACATAATAATTGGGGAGAGCGGGGCAAAATTGGGGACCCAGGTAAAACGGACAACCCGCTTTCTTTGACACCCAGTTTCTGTATGTTATAACTAGGCTAAATTAAAATCATAGAGTTAAACTTGAGCCTCATCCAAAGTGTACGGAAATGCTGTGCATTAGTCTTCTCTCGAAATTTATCTTAAAATAACAAGTGAGAAAAGCGCAAATAAATTATTATTGTTATTATGTTAACCGGTTTTCAAAGGCAATTTATGCAAAGGATAAGGGAAATACAGGCGTGGATCCAGGATTTCGGTCAGGGGGGGGGGGCACATACAAAAAGTTGCGCCTTCCGGGCACGCCCTACGGGCGCGACATGGTCGCGACCCGGCTCAGGGGAGGGGGGGGGGACGCCCTGGCGCCTCCCCCTAGATCTACGCCTGGAATAATACATGCCAACTTGCTGTTTTTTGGTATTCGGCACATTCAAGTTATCAGTGAGCATTTACATTTACAGACTTCCAGACCCAGTATTTTTTCAGAACAACACATTTTGTCCTAAAAGTGCCCATGGGGTAAAAAAATCGCTGGGGCAAAATGAGCACTCGGGCAATACGGCCATAACGAGGGCCGTTTTGCTAAAACCTGAAGCTGGATAGAGTGAGGATGTTGAGTTAAAGCTGACCACTAGAATGGTCTTTTTACCGTAATTACCACGTCGAGACGAAGTCAAAAGGTTGTGGGACAGCTGACCTTTCAAGAGAACAGTGGAGTGCGGCTCAAAAAGTGGACATGCGGTTTCAATAACACTGCGAATCCTGCCCAGTTGCGTAATTGTTGTCTTTCCACACAGTGACGTCGCCGCAAAATTTTGAGTGGGGGCCAGACGGAGGTTTGGGGAGGAGCAGCCAGGGGTTTGGGGGGGGCAGTCCAATGGGGCTGATGGTAAAAATCCTGCGCGAATCTGGAGGGGAGGGGGCAGAATCCGGCCGAGGCGATTCTCTTTGGGGACCGTCCCCCAGGACCGGTGGCAGCGCCCCTGCTTCCACATTCCAAGGAAACGTAAATGTAGCCATTTGTTGTCATGGAATGAATATTGACCAGCAAATTCAAGGCGTGCGTATAAATCAGACAGTTTAATATCTCCCTTCTAGTAACACGCTTGATCTGAAACAAGAGACACATTTTTATGAAAATTCCGATAGGTAGACACATAAGTAATTATGAATGACAAAAGAGTTTCTGACTAAAAATAAAAATAAAAATATGAAATATGGTCCGACAAACAAAATTAGTTACCCGTCATTCTGTTCATTGGCCCTGAAGGGTGGACCATTTTGCCCCAAGCATGGGAAAAATGAAAAAGAAACACCGCTTTATGTTTTTCAACGTCATATCCTTAATCCTTATTTGACCAATGATCATTGAGCTATCACTATCTAACGCAGGGGTGTAGCTCGGTTGCTCAGGAAAGTAGTAGGGGGGGGGGGGCTGAGCTGGGAAAAATCTTTTTAATACCATCAAAATCCACAAAATACATATTTCTTTCCGGATTTGACCCTCTTTTTCGTCCAAATTAGGAGAGAGCTGATTTTTTTTTTTGGGGGGGGGGCTGAAGACCTCCCAACTGAATAGGACACCACACCCCTACCAGAGATCTGAGATGGGTAATTGAACAGGCTTCAAAATTACTGAGCTACGATTTTTCTGGGGCAACTGATCAGCACTCCGTATTTTATTTTGTTTTACTTGTATAGTATTGGTTAGTGGTGTCAATCGGTTACCAAAATTTTGGTAACCAAAAATTGTGTGACCAATTTGGTAATCGGTCGGTCAGGCTAATCAGTTTTTAGACACTTTTCGGTCAGCCTATTCTTAAACAAATCACTTTTTTGTCACATTTTACGCATTCTAATTTCTATCGAGCAAATTGATGCTTAATTTGCTCGAAATTCAATCAATTGATAGGTGCAAATACTAAATAGAATGCATCATTTTTATATCAAGATAGAAGATATTGCTCAAGTGAGCTCCTTAAAAATAAGTATTGCAAGCATTAGGTATACAATATGCATATTACATACAGCTCCACCTTCTACAATTTCAAAATCGGTTAAATTTTGGACATTTTTAGCTTTAACCGAAATCGGTCGATATTTGGTTATTCAAAATGCCTCCTGTTTGGTATTGGATTGGTATAATTGATCAGGATTCTTTTGGAAAAATGACATCACTAGTATTGGTGTGCGTTTCCCCCGGTCTCTCCTATGCATACAACTTGAATAATTGTTCTATTGTGTCAACTATTGTATTTACCCTCATCAAATGGCACTAACATTTAATGTCTATTGTCTACTTTTAACTTTGGACATACCGTCGTGTGCTTTCACATTCCTACGTTATGGATCTATTGATTCGTCCATGGATTATGGCATAAATATACATATTTTGATATTTGTGCTACTACTCCCCACCTGGCTGTTAAATAGGTATATATTTGAAGTTAAGAACTACAGCTTGATTTAAAGTTACTGTTCAATAAGTTCAATATATAATAAGTTCTGTAAAGTTCAATAGTGTCTTCATTCGCATGCAAAGTTTATGGAGTTATTTTAATACTCTCTGTCCTCGTAAGACATGCCAGTCTTAAGAAGTCTGTACCTTCTTCTCCAAAAGCAGCTCTATTCAAACCGGCCAGTGTTGCCTCTATATACCTGGGCTGAACGCAGTAACCTTGCTTCCCCTCCCCTCTGCTTTGTCCGCTCTCGTCTCATTAACCTTCATATCAACTTAAGGCTATTATGCCCCTGCTGAAAGCGTCCACGCGCTCCTCGCCCAAAAAGCGCAGTCAATTCCTCCCCCCCCCCCCCCCCGCCTCACCCGCATTACCCGAAACCGTTGCATCGGCGCAGGTCGGAGCCGTCGGAGCACTTCGAACTCCTCGGGCCGCCATTTAAACCTACAACATTCCTTCAGTGAGCTTTAAAGAACTCTGACAGATTGCAGGCGAGCCGATTCAAACGCCAAGACCAGATTGTCCATGGAGAGGATTTAAACCACGCCGGACGCCCCGGTCCAGATGGCAGGTCATCAGCGATTTAAACGGGCACGCGCGCGTCCCCCTGTGTGCCCGCTTCCCACATGGCGTGGCGCGTGGCCTGCTGGCCGCCGCGCCGCCCGCCTGCTCCCCGGCCAACTCGACCGGCCCAGCACGTGCGCAATGTGATTGGGCAAGACGGTCACGGCCTCGGCCGGCCGTCGACCAATCAGCGCTCGAGCTATCACGGCAATCCGGACGAATCCCGCCGCCGATTGGCTGAAATCATTGATTGCCGCTCGAGTGTTGGCCGGCTCGCGATTTGGCGCAGGTCGATTCCGAAGCGGCGGCAAAGTCGAATCCCAGCCAAAGCTGGCCAGAGGTGCGAGACAGACTGTACCCTGATTGAGTGACTCGGAGTAGGACGGACTTTTCTCTGAGTGGACTGGCTGCGGCGCGCTCCTGCTGGGAGTGATCGGACAGGCTGGCAGTGGACGGCCGGGAGGCCTGTGTTGACATGGCGAGTCCGACCGGACGGCGACCTTTTGACCTGCTGCAGGCGTCTGAAGCAGAACGGAGGAGCAGCGCCTTCACCGCCGTGGCCCCCCACATCGTCAACAGCCCGATCAAAGGTAAGCCGCCGGCGCCGAGCGCTTCCGGCAGCCCAGGCAGGCCCAGACATGAATCTGTCTCGAATTCAAATCGCACGCGCAACTGGCGGGAATGCGCTTGCGATGCGAGGGATGTTCAGTGTCCACTATTCATTGGTGCTGGGAGGTCTGGTGTGATTAGTGGGAAACTTGTCAGGATAAGCCACACGTATACCTACCTACCTACTGTGAGTACGATTATTTGTTGTTGGTATTTTCTCCTCTTGTATTTGTTTGTGAATACTGTTTGTGATTTGTATGCACAATGTCCCGGTGCAATGTTTGGTAAATGAGTTGCGTCAAGACTCAAGATCGTTCATGTTTTGGGGATATGATTCTGAGCTGGTCTGTGTGTGGCCTCGCTGTAGACGGCTTTATTCGGTTAGATTGTGTTGTTAGCATAGGCGTAGAAGCCTATGGGCCAGGGGGGGCAACTGCCCCCCAACATTTTCGGATTTAAACATTACGCCTATGGACGTTGCATGGAAAGAATCGACTTCAAAATGCATTTTGCCCCCCCCCCTCACTTCAAATGAGTTCCTACGCCCCTGGTTGTTAGTCGTTAATGTTGCGGCCAGTAGGGACAATTATTTTGCCGTTTNCCCGGCGAGCGGCGAGCGGCGAGCGAGGAACGAACTGGGACAACCATTCGTCACTTCCTCCCCATCCCCAGCAGCGCGTCACACTGCGCAGTGCACCGCCGCGACCGAGTTGTCCTACACGACACAATTCTGCACCGGAAGCACCCGTCGCCTCGTCACGCTGTGACCCGACAAGAGGCTCAAATCGGCGCCCCGTCGTCCGCTGCCAAATAAAGCAGCGGAAGTCTGCGCTGTATACGGTGGAGGCGGCGGTGGAGGCGGCGGTTCGGGTGCCGTGACCTAACCCTTGGCGGGACCGTGGCGGGACCCGTGGAGAGACCATGACCCAGAGGTCACGGCGGGTCGGCACCGGGCGCTACTCGGCCGCCTTAATCGGACTGTTTGAGGCATGTGATGACCTTATAGGGAGGAGAGGTGCGCACTGTCAGGAGGTGGTGGTCAGATTCGGTCAGGTAGACGAGTTAATGAGTCATTACACTGACTCAGTCGTAATGGAGTTAATGTAGCCCCTGGTGGTGTCTCAGTTACGTTCGCAGAAGCGGTGGCAGCTGCCTGGCGCAGAAGTCGCTCATCTAAATGGCACTCGGTCCGCATCTATCAATCCGTGGCTATACAGACTGGTAATGGCACAGACAGGGTCATGAACACCTGTGTGTTGTGACCCTAGCCGGTGGTCGACGGACCCACCACGAGGCTGTGGCCTGTGAGACCAGTCTCATATAACATACACGGTAACCATCAGCTGACTCATGGTCACGGTCGGAACCGGAGCCCTTGGGCCGGAAGGAGCCGCTAGCAGTGCCGACATTCAGCGACTAGAACGTTCCATTCGGAGAACGTGCCATTTCTGTCACAGAGACTCCTTGTTTCCACAGTGTTAGTCAGCCTGTGTGGGCGGATGTGTGCTCGTGCGATGACTGAACGTGGCGGGAACGTGACTGGCTCGTAACTGGCTCGTGACTGGTTCGTGACTGGTTCGAGCTAGTGACTGGTTCGAACCCCCCTGTATCTCGTACTGCACCTCCAGCCGGGCGTGACCGGGCTCTATTCCATCCCGTGACACGAACATGGAGGGATGCGTGGTTAGCCGGAAACAGCGAGGAGAGCACAGGGCGGGTCTCGCGTGGTGTGAGAGATGCCTGCGCCCTGGCCCTGCATTGTGTGCATTCAGCGTGACACTGGATACTGACACAGGCCTGTGCGAACGGGCTCGCAGGCACGGCATGGACACGTCACGGCACGGGCACGTCACGGCAGGGCACGGCACGGCAGGGCGGCATGGCAGGCAGGGCACGGCAGGGCACGGCAGGGCACGGCACGGCACGGCAAGGTAGGGCACGGCAGGGCACGTCACGAGACTGGTCAGATCCGACGTTCAGGGGTACTCGGCACGACACGGAACAAATACGAACGGGTCAGATCTGCCGCGGCCAGCTCTACGAGACTGGATCGGGAGGCGTACAATGCCGCGTCATCGCCAGACAGAAGCGCACCGTCACGCCGGGACGTGGTGACAAACAGACCTCACCGTCGCGACACACGGCGGCGACCATCGCAACACACAGCGGCGACCATTCGCAACACACGGCGGCGACCATTCGCAACACACGGCGGCGACCATTTGCAACCATTCGCGACACACAGCGGCGACACAAACCGCGACACACGCTCACACACGGCGACACGAGACTGAACTCCTGCCGGTGACTGCAGGCTGCAGCGGTCACACGTGTTAGGCACCGCGCCACGGGACATTGTGGCTTTAACCGGCGGTCACACGTGGCATGCGCCGTGACACAGGACGCACACACGCGTTGTTCAGCAATGCATCGCACTCAGCGAGGCGGCGCGGGAGATGGACCCGGCGAGAGGAGTGCGTGGTGCGGCGTCTGTTCAGATGTGAGCCAGGAGCGGGCTCCGGGCGAGCTCCGGGCGGGCTCAGAGCGAGCTCCGGGCGAGCTCCGGGCGGGCTCCGGGCGGGCTCCGAGCGAGCTCAGGGCCGGGCACTGGACGTGGTCTGTACGGCTATTGGTGGACTGACGGCCGCGGACGGTGACTGTTCACTGCCAGAGGACGTGGTCATCTCGGCAAAGGCGGCGCTGCACCTAATACTGCCTCGGAATATTCCCACGGCACCTGGTGGACTTGCCACAGGTGCTGCGGTCCACTGTTGTATGCGTATGAAGTACTTCTTGTACTTACTTGCATTAGAAGATACAGGTCTTGTAAAGGCTGCCGGAGCAGGAGAGCGGCCTGTGTAACTATTGCTATTATCTTCACGAGATATTGTCGGTTACGTACTAGTCGCAACTGAATGTCTGTGCCTACTATAAATACAAAAAATACTGCTCAGTTTTTCATCTTTGCTTACGGCAACTCATGCTGATGAGTAGCCCAGTGTTGGAGCGTTAAAACCAATTACGTTACGTTATATACGAGAAAAAACAACAGGATCTAGTAGATATAAACGACTGATCATTGAGGGCTGCTGTCACATTTTTTGGCATTTATTCCCTGTTTTGCTGGTTCATTATTATTGAATAAATACCGTTATGTAGCATAATACGCATCAAACGTATCAAACTGATTACTTACGTATCAAACGAGGAAACTCTTTGTTACATAGATAAGCTCACTCAACCGGAATGTCTGACTAATGCTAATTTTCCAGGAAATATTCAGTTCGTGCAGGGGGAGAATCATTTAACCTTCGTCGCTTCATCGCTTGCAAAAAAACGCACCAGATTGCGCCTGGATTGCGCCAAATTTCATCTGCTCAGACCATGCATGCTATAACAGATTTGTGTATCACAACCTGCTATCTCAGTTATAGCCGTTACCCGTCAGATCGGACGAGATATATTATTCGTACACGAGCCAATGGAGATCCATGCGATTCAGCGTGAAGCGATATGTCAGGGCGTAGCCAGTTATGCACGTGCTAAGAATAAGGTATTGATCTTTCGGGTCCGTCACCCAGGGTCTCTCAGGGAGCTGGCAGGCTGCAGACAGCTGTTTATTGATCTGTGAAGTGAATGAGATGTTTGTTATGTTTGCAGTGTGTGACCGTCACCGTGGTATTCATGCTGCATCATTCATCATAGCATATGCCCCGGTATCCTGCTATCCCCTGTGACCTGACCTGGACGCCGTGACCTTAACCCTCCACCCCGTGACCTCACCCTCCACCCCGTGACCAATCACCATTACCACCCGTAACCTGACCCTCAACCCCGCTGAACCTCACCCCTCCACCCCGTGCCTTACACTCCGTCCCCGTGACCTACCCACCATCCCCGTGACCTATCCTCATTCATTGACCCTGACCCTCCACCCGTGACCATCACCCGTCCGTCCCCGTGACCTACCCTCCACCCCGTGACCTTACCCTCCATCCCGTGCCTCACCCTCCACCCCGGTCGTGACCTCACCCTTCGTCCCCGTGACCTCACCCTTCACCCCGTGACCTCACCTCCAACCCCGTGACCTTACCCACCATCCTGACCCTCACCCTCCACCCCCGTGACCTCACCCTTCGTCCCCGTGACCTCACCCTCCACCCCGTGACCTTACCCACCATCCCCGTGACCTCACCCTCCATTCCTTGACCTGACCCTCCACCCTTATGACCTGACCGTGACCATTCATCCCCGTTACCTAACCCTCCTTCCAATTACCTAAACATCCACTACGTGACCTAATCCTACACTCCGTGACCTACGGAGTCCACTACGTTACCTAACGTTTCACGCCCGTGACCTGATCCCCATTTCCCCTACCCAAACCTTTAACCCCGTGACCTAAGCACCCAGCCACGTGACCTTCCATCTCCGTGACATAACCGTGACCTGACCGATCGTTCCCTTTCACAGATTACTTTGAGTAGCCAACTCCCTCACATTCGTCACCATGGAGGCAATCAAGAAGAAGATGCAGGCGATGAAGCTGGAGAAGGACAACGCGATGGATCGCGCTGACCTTCTCGAGCAGCAGGCCAAGGACGCCAACCTCCGCGCCGAGAAGGTAGGCTCCTCCGAGTAGGAGAGCCGTCGGCTGAGTCGCATGACAGTGAGGCCTTTCATCAAAATTGAAACGTTATGCTGAGTTAATATTAAAATCCTAAAGTATTACTATATTTTTTTGCCGCTATATTGGATATCTCTCAAGACTTGCGCTTAATACGTTCCAAATTCTATCGCTTCAGCTTGTATTATTTCATGTTATGATTTCGTTTTTCTTATAGCCGTATTTTCGGTCATTTGTCTTTTCGAAGTTTTGGCCTTTTGTTTTGGGCTTCACCCATTTAGTGTTCACATAATTGCAATAGGCATTAGTCTAGAATAGACTGGTCGTATGTGAATTAGGCTACTTTTAGGGATGGCTGTTTTCGATTGAACTAAGTCCGATTACATTTTCTACTAGATGCAATTAACTATGATTGGTTTTCGCTATAAAATACGAATGCCTATGCCACATTTGCTTTTCCCAAGAGTAAGACATTTGGAGAAGTTTGTCAAGTCTTGTATTGACATATACTCTGGAAATCGTATTGCCTTACTTTGTTCAGTCGACCACAGCCAAAAGAAGAAGTTATAGGGAACACATGTAGCATTGTAGCAATGTTAGGTACATTAGATTCGCTTGTCGCTTTCTTATTGTATCGATTTAGTGCTATCGTGTATCATAGTTATGTCTTATTATATATGCTATATCTTGTAAGTTGTATCTCATAGTTATGTCTTATTCTATACTTATTTAAGAACAAATAGGACGTGTTCAATCGTATCGGTATGCATTTTACACCATAGACCATGTAATATGCTGGGACTTCAAGCGACAATTTTATCGTAGTTTTGGTAAGCCCAAGTTCTGCATGACATTGCCAATGCATGGTGTGGTTTCTTCACTTTAAAAATGCCTGCCTCGTGAAATGGACGAATTATGGCCTTATACGCTGGATCTCTATTTCTTTATTATGCACTTGACACAAGATTATCAACAAAATGTACCTGCACTCTCGAGTCCAATACCCTATTTTGTTATGAAACGTTCTTAGCAATAAACCGTATTCTAATGCAAGAGTACAATTTTCCGAAACGGAAAAAGTTGTGGCATACTCGTCCATTTCACTGCATAATGCTGGTACTCTACATATTAGTTTGTAATGGTGCTTGTGAACATGTTAATATCTTTCTATTTGTGTTTAATCAGTTTAATCTTTGGCTCTTTCTTTTTGTACTCGTACCTATGTCTCTGTGGTTTATGCTGGTGCTCTTCTCTGCTTCTTAAGCATTGTACATTTTTCTTCTCGTTCACATTATCTCATTCACTTCCTTCCTTACATTGTCTCTCTTCCTCGTCACCTCCCCCTCTCCCATTCTCTTCCCCGACGTTTATATCAATCATCGCTTTTCACAGATCTGCTCTCTCCATTGCACATTCCTTAATTAAAGGGAATATAGCACCTTTAATATTAGTTTTTAACTGAGATAGCCAGATTGTCGGGTGTGCTGAGAAACCTCCCAAAATTCCTGTATTTATCCTCCAAGCGACCCTTAGTTGCTGAGTTTTTTCAACTGCAAAAACCGTGGTCATATGGATGGTATATTCAACGTCACAAATGCCTGTGACGTTTCGCAATACGTCATCAGTAGTTACTTTCCACTGTTGATTGGACCACCAGCACTTCCGCTTTTTGAAACCGTCCGCCCAGTTTTCAGTACCTTGCGTCCGCCCCGACCGCCACCGACGTCGGTCAGGCCGCTCGGCACACTAGTGGTTCACGTATGCGTGCCCCACGTCCCTACCCGGCGCGAGCGAGCGCCGGTCGACGACAGCGTCGCGTTTCACGCCTACCGGTGCACCCATCGTGCAGATAGAACAGCAGCTGTCAGCTGGGCGGGCGCAAAGTTTGCCGTTCGATGCCTCCTTTGTGACGTAACAACTCGCTTTGGTGACGCACATTGGGTGTGAACGTCCATGTAAACATTTACTATTTTTTCAAATTATAAACAAAATTCTGACTTTTTTCGCAAAAACGAAGCCCATAGACCGTAATATCAGGGCATTCTTCTCCATCATTCTACATACTTTTCCCAAGGTGCTATATTCCCTTTAAGCAATATTATCTGAATTATGTTATTTCTTATCCACTATTGGCATCAACATACCAAATGTCTCATATCCAGCCTAGCGACTTCCCTGTTGTAATGGCTTTCAACGTGCTCACATTTTTTGCGCAATTCGTAAACGCTTCTATCTAATCCAGCGTCCGCCTCTTTTCTAACGCTCGGTGGCCTCCCGTCCTGTCCTACCTGGTGTGTCTCGGGTCCGGCCCACCCCATGGGGTGGGCCGCACACCGGCAGGTTTGTGGCGTGTCTAACGCGTGCTCTCACTCCCGACTAACCGGCCACGTCAGGCCGAGGACGAGCTCCGCAGCATCCAGCGCAAGATGGGCACCGTCGAGAACGACTTTGACATGGCCCAGGAAGCGCTGCAGGGCGCCCAGGCCAGCCTCGAGGAGAAGGACAAGGCGCTGACGTCCGTGAGTACGGCCCCGTGTAGCTAGGAGGCCGTAGGTAGACGAGGGTAGCTAGCCTTAGCCAGACGTAGCTAGCTGTAGCTGACCTGTAGGCTGACCCTCTCCCTGTAGACCGAGGAGGAGCTGCGCGCTCTACAGAAGAAACTGCAGCAGACCGACAACGAGCTAGACACCGTGCAGGAGGCACTCACCACCGCCAACCACAAGCTAGAGGAGAAGGATAAGGCCCTAGCCACGGTGAGGTCCGCCGCTCGCTCGCGCTGACCCCGCCTCTGTCGCTTCGCTTGACGCCGCACCACAGGCCGAGGACGAGCTGCGTCATATCCAGCGTAAGATGCAGACGGTGGAGAATGACTACGACGACACCTCAGAGAAACTGCTCGTGGCTAACAATAACCTCGTCGAGAAAGATAAGGCGCTGTCCAATGTGAGTTGGTTTTAAGTGCAGGTTGTGTCGGCTCCGGTCCGGGCTGCGCTGGCGGAGTTTGAAGGTCTCAGTCGGTCGTTGGAGGTCTGCATGGTGCCGTCGAGACTGGAGTAGTTCGATGCTCGGTCTGCTCGCTGACTGGTTGCCGTCTGGCCGACCCGTCAGACCTTCGTGACTGGTGTGCGATGCGTATTTATGTTTCAGTTGGGCAGTGAGTGAGAGCAGCGGACGGACAGTTCAGTGGGCATGGATGACTAATGGTGGTGGTGGTGGTGGTGACTCAGAGTATTATTAATCATGGATATATTCGTATAGATTCTTCGTAGCTGAACGTAGACGTACGGTGGCTTCATTTAAAATCGTAACGTGAGTGTGCTTAGTTTCGTTCTTGGGGTTATGTAGCTTGAGCAGCTTGGTGCAGTAGGGAGTGAAAATAGAACTAGATGAACCTGAAAACCTAGTCTGCTGATCATTTATACTTTTTCAGGATTAAACCGTAAGTAATTTGCGTGATCATTTAAACTGACAGTTGCGTTATGCAAAAAGTAAGCAACAAAGTCGTCAAACTCGTCACCTTCCGTGTCATAAAATAGCTAACTGTGACTGGCGAGGCAGTTGAAGTGTTTGAGGTGCATTGTTGTCGTCTTTTTCAGGTGCTGTCTTTTGTTTGTTGTGTTCTGTGACAGTTTATATGTACCGTTCCGATGTTCGCTGCCGCTGTTCGCTCCCCAGTCCCCAGTCCCCGTCCCCACTACGTCGTCTTCGATGCCCATGAGCCGGCGGACTTATCCACAGCAAGCTTAAGCTCTGCAGTGCACAGGCGCCTCAGGGTGATGACTGATGGTCAGTAGGTCGGTCGGTGTTTGACTCTGCCAAGTCCCACAAAGAGCCGACCGTGGGAGGGAAGGCGGCCGCAGTAGGCGACTCAGGCCGGACTTGCATCCGGTGATGTCACCACGTAGCCCCGAGTGCCTCTCGCTTCAGTCGTCACGTCCGGAGCGAATTCGTGCCATTCAGGAAATGCTGACTGAACAGCGGGCCTCCCACCCGATCTACTATCTGACCCCGGCCAGCATACTGCACCTCATAAGCTCACTCCGAGCCGCTCTTTAAACTCTCTGATCACTCAACTGTTTAGGTGAACAGGGATTGGCATCAAATGCAACGGCTATGTGTCATAGAAATATCGAGAACATCATAACATGGACGTCTTACCCGGGAAAAGCAAGGTTATGATTTGCATTCACAAAGGAACGGCATCGCGATGATTGGATAAGCGGCTGCAGCGACTGGTGGAATAACCGCGATGCTGCCGATGCAATGAGGCGGACATGTCTGCTGCTAATTCTCTGTCGGCCCAGTCACGACACATTCTCCTATGATGCAACCACATTGCCTACTTTTCTGAAGCTTAAAGCTCGGAACAATGACTTGGGGTATAATTGAAGGATCTGACAGAAATTCCTGGATTTTCGAAGTGCCAGTCCGTGTTTAGAACCACTGTTTACCCTGCTGATAACAGGGCTAAAGATGCGGACCTAAGTGGCATCTTTGGGCGCTCCTACAGTGTACAAAAATTGCGAGCTTCGATGGGTGTTTCCGTGACGTTTCAAGCTTTCCTTGTAAGGCAACGTCGCTACCAAAATTCGTCGACACCGACGCTTTTAAAGCCCGTCGCTCAGAGAACGACCCTAGATTGTTTTGCCGACCATGCATCTAATTCTGCCTGTTAAACAGCTTAATATATAATGACAAATATTTCCAAATAAAAACAGTTATTGAATATGTTTGATAGTAGGCATAGTGCAGCCAGGCACGTAGCCAGGATTTTGCTCAGGGGGGGGGGGCCTCGTCGGAAAAAATCAAATTTTGCTCCTTAGAATCTCATTCTATCTAGTGTGAAATCACATTTTGCTCCTCAGCCAATGTTGCTGACCGGGGGGGGGGGGTGGTAGGGTCTGGTATTCAGAGAATCTCATTCTCTAAATCTAGTGTGAATTTAAATTTCGCTCAGGGGGGGGACATGGCCCCCGTGGCCCCCCCTTGGCTACGTCCCTGAGTGCAGCACAGGAACTGTTGAAGAATAAACTAATGGAACCGCACCACATGAAGCGAAGCGGGCACGGTCCTTGCTCTATATTACAACTGTATTACCCGGAGTACCTATCGTCATCCAAGTGACATTGATTGATGACTGGAACCGGCGTTCGTCTATAGGTAGGTACGGGTCCTAACTCTAAATTTAATAGCAGCGCTTCGAATACGGCCACTTAGTTGCTGCTGGTCCCCGCGGAGAGAGACTTACTGGGCTTTGTGTTACTATTATTAAACTCGTGACAAGTAACTTAGTTTCAGACTCGCATCTGTCAGTTTTGTACGAGCTGAGTGGAGCTGTAAATGTAATGGCCTGCTGGGGGCCTCACTAGCGCCATCTACGCCTATACGTCGCCTGGCGGTGCCCTGCGGTAACCGTAGGTACCGACCACATGGCAATCCGTCCAAAGTGAAACGGACCTACGGTACGGTTAGCACTGTCGGTGCTACAGGATTTAGAGTAGCCAAGCTTAGACTGTATCCAAATAAAGCCAAGATATTTGCAGTGAAAACTTCTCAAAGACACCGTACGTACCCCTATGCTCGAGTAATGAAACGCACGAGCAATGCAACATAAGAAGACAAAAATTTCACTGCTGCAAAGGTGAAAGCAAATAAATAAATTACAGGCTAATAGGTTCGCCTTCAAGAATATGCATATTTTCCTAATACCATTCCACCAGGACCAGAAGACACCCGGACCCCACTGACGGATCCAGAGGGGGGGGGGGGGCGCCGGGGGCGCGGCCTCCCCCAGGCGCCCGGGTCACGGGGCCGGGCCGTGTTTTGGCCTCCTCCCAAACCTCCCCTCTCTCTCTATGACGCCACAAATAGGCATATCGCAGATTCACAGCTCAGACAATTTACCTTATTGAGATCATATATAATATTAAGTTAGGAACCTACACCTGTAACGACTAAGGTTTCTATAAATCCAAGATGCACAAACTGGGAGCTGGCTTGGAAATGCTGAGCATGTTCACCTGGTAATTGTTTACTACAATTTGTGGCATATTTGAAAAGAAGCGCGATAAATCAGTTTAAACTGTTTCGCTGAGCTACCGTAACTCACTTACAGATGTTAGGCCAATACCGCCAGGACCAGAAGAACCCGGACCCCCCACTGGGCGGATCGAGAGGGGGGGGGATGTCAGGGTGCGGCCTCCCCAGGCGCTTGGGTCACGGGGCCGGGCCGTGTTTTGGCCTCCCCAAACCTCCCCTGCTTGGGGAGGCCAAAGCATGGCTCGGCCCCGCGACCCGAGCGCCTAGGGGAGGCCGCGCCCCCGGCGGCCCCCTCTTGATCCGCCAGTGCCGGACCCGATATAAGTTATGCGGCACTCGAGGCTCAGTCCGACAACTTCGGTGTTTTGGGGCTGAGTACCTGAGTAAATTTGAGCAACGAAAAATAATTCGCAAATTCAAGTACCTACATGAGAGTGCCTTTCAATAACTCCGCCACGTTCCAAAAATTGGGAGGACTGATGCATTCTCGAGTCAATTATTTCCATGCAACGCCCATAGGCGCTATGTTGAAAGACCCCAAAATTGGGAGGGACACGTCCCCCCCACCCTTCCCAGTTCCCCCTGTGGCGGAGCCCGCATAGTGCCATTCAATTGTTAAATTCAGACCATTCCGTTAAATTCTTTGTCCGCGGTCGTGTACTAGATCAGAATAAAAAATAAGCGGCGCGGGAAGCGTAAAATTCCATTCTTACAATTAGCGCGCCTAACAGGATTCACGACTCAGAATTGCTTCATGAGACTGGCCTTGTGTCGCATCGCCTGTGCCGCCCGAGCAACCGGGCCGAGCCCGTACCTCTCGCCACCACGCTGGCCGGCCCGTCCGCCAGTGGTCCTCAACTCAGCCACTGTAAATTCACTGTTACAGGATTACAATCTTTGTCAAAGGTATTTTTCAAGTTTCAAAGCAAGTAAATTCTAGCACAGGACAGCTTGGTCGTTATTTAGGGAATAAACATCACAGTTATTGCTTTTCGCAATATCTCTGTATAAAAGGTTGAGAGCCACTGGCGGCGGACGAACATTGTCAGGAACATTGTAATTTATTATTTTTGCATTAGATGTAAAACAAAGTCGTCTCAAAAGCTCAAAGACATTTGTTTTTTAGTTTCTATTCAAGTTTTGAAATCACAGCTGCTTTTGGATAGCTGAAATTTTGAGCCCATATATGGAACTATATTCCTGGCGGAGGAATTCAGCTGAGCTCCGGCTACAGCGGCGAAAACCGGCGACCATATTGGCTGGGTGGTGGCAGTGTGCGGCGTGGTGGGCGTGTTTCAGGCATTTCGGCGGTGATTTTGTGCGAAAGTTAGTGCATCAAATTTCTGCAACAATGTCTGCGGGTCAAGGAGCGACGTTGTTGGAGGTCTTGAAGAAGAAAATGACCCAAACTAGGGACGAATTGGAAAAGAAGCGTGACGACTGTGACGAGCTGAAGCATCAACTCACCGATGAGATCCGACGCAGGGAAGAAGTAGGTTAATATTGCTGTATAAGCTTATTGTCCTGTTTGATTTGGGCTCTGCTTAGTGTTTTGCTCATCTATCTCTTATAACCGATTCGGCACAGGGTTGTGCTGCATGTTAAAACTGGTTCCCGAAGTTTCGCGCTAATTTCGTGCAGGCCTAATCCAAACGTTGAGAACTGACCAGCGCCGTCCGTAGGGTTCAGGTTGGTGGCTGAAATTTTACTATTTAATGTTTTCAGTGTCCAAATTAACTATGCAACATAAACCAACTTTTGTCAGTGCTTTGAATCGCTCACGATTCGTTTCCTCCTCCGGTCCCCGGTCGTGCGTGAGGGACGGCCAGGCCACTCCCTGTGCCGGGCCGCTGGCGCCGGGCGATTATCTTGTGGTCTTTTGACTCGGCCTAGTCATGGTATGTTGGGGTTTTCGATTCGATAACCCAGGTGTCCCGATGCGAAAGATGATGGCTTTGGGTGGTGGTGGTTGCATTTGTTGTTCCTCGAATGATCAGTCAAATGCAATTTATGCGGTGTTTTAGTTGCGGCGTCTACTTTCCGTGCCCGTGCGACGGACACGGCAAAGAAGACGCGAGTCTCCGCCCGATTTCGAAGTCATCTGATCTGATTTTAGAGTTTCTTAGCATTTGTATGACGTTTGGTTGCGCGTCACCCGATCACCAGTCAGTCATCAAATTGTATCGAACTGGAATAAGTGGTGAACTATCTGGAATACCAGATAATTTGCCCCCGTTCGGCCTCTGGAGAAATCTGGGCAGATTCCGCAGTCGTAACAGCCCGGTGAAAGCGACAGCTCGTTTTCGCGGACGACGGTATCTCCGGTCACGTTCCGCCGGATTGTCGTTGCACAACGATTACAGCGAGCCCATCGACGCTTGCCGAGCCGGTGCTGGGGGCGGGGCGACTCGTCTGTTCGGTGTTCCGGTCGCTAGTAGCGGGCCCGGCTCCGGCGCTGCTCGCCGACTGCGGTCGCTGCAGGGGCGGCGGCGGCGGCGGGCGGCGACGCACGCCCTGCCGTGCCCTGACCTCCGGTGTCAGCGCGCCGTCCAACGGTCCTGAATACATTAGCGGCGGCGCCGTGTACAAATATCGGCGGCGCGGCGGCGGCGGCGGTGTGGGGCATGAGTCAGGCGGCGCCGGCGGAGCGCCGTCTTACGTCACGCGGCTGGTAGAGCGGTGTCCTCGGCCGGTTCATCCGCCGGCCGGCGCCGCCGCCGCCACCGCCACGCCGGCCGGTGGTCGGCGGCCGCTACACGCTGGCCAGGTGCGCCGCACCCCGCCCCGCCGCCCCGGCCGCTCGCACCGGACATAAGTGCGCCCCCCGGCCTCACGGCTGGGGTTATGGGGAGCGGACAGCGGGCGCACGTAATGCCACGGCGTCCGGCGACTCTGAGTCAGCGCTTTAGTCAGCATGTGGTGGTTTCAGGTCGCTCGGCGACGCTTCTGGGTGGTGACGATGAGTGGTGCGTTTTCTAGGAGGCGGTGATGGCGGAGACCGGTGTCACTGGCTGAATCGTGACGATGGCATTAATTTTACGAGTTTTGTTTGTGTTGGAAACTGTTGACCCGATCCGCCGCCAGCCCAGCTAAAGACGCCGCTGCGTCCATAAGTGTCTGCTACCGTCTGCACGTCTGTCTGTCGCTGCGTGTCTGTCGCTGTGTGTATGTCTGTGTATATGTTGCGGCGTGTGTGACCGATGCTGTCTGACGTCGTGTCTGTCTGGCGGCCAGGCGGAGGGCGAGGTGTCGGCTCTCGGACGCCGCATCCAGCTGCTCGAGGAGGACCTGGAGCGCTCCGAGGAGCGTCTGGCCACCGCCACCACCAAGCTGGCCGAGGCCTCACACTCGGCTGACGAGTCCGAGCGGTACGTGTACCCCCTCGCTGCGCCCCTCTGCTCCCCTCTGCCCTCGGAGACAGTGATACTATTGCTGCCGGCGCTTCCAATTTGATAACACGGCGATTTGATCCTGATCCGAAATAGGGATTGAGGCGTATCAAGTTTGCATAGCTCATCTTATAGTCTGAGTCGTTCCGAGACTGAATGACGAGACGTGTGATGCATCCGTGTACTTCGATCACATGTGGTTATCGAATATTCCTAGTCTTGTATTACTCATGTCTGCAACGGCGCGCGAACTTTGCCGGCTTACGCGTTTTTGCCTGACGAGACGGTACTTTTCCTGCCATTAAACTCACAAATGTAGCAAATGCGTTACATAACCCTTCTTTATTCGGAGGCGTTCTGGTGTGTGAACAATAACCCATGATACATTCCATACATAACTCAAATTCATTAGCATCTTTGATCTATTTTTACATGCTCACTTTCTGTTGTCTGTTTTCAACTGGCATGCTGATAGGTAATACTGTCGAGTTTTCCCTCAGACTAGTTCCGATGCAGTTACAGAGTTGTCCGTTTTCCCGGCATGGTGCGATTTTTGTCCGTCACCCTACGCCTCTCCCGGTCGCGTTTTCCCGTGGCTTCGGTCGACTAACGGCTCTGTGCGTGTGTCTCCTAACCGTGCTCAGGCAGCGCAAGGCCCTAGAGAACCGCACGAACACCGAGGAGGACCGCGTGGCCATTCTGGAGGCGCAGCTCGCGCAGGCCAAACTGATCGCCGAGGAAGCCGACAAAAAATACGAGGAGGTAGGCTGGGCGAGAAGGGTCTGTTATCCTGCTGACACATCCGTACACACCTGTGTGCCGCCGCCAGCTGTGCTGCGGTGCTCCCCTTCTCCATTATATCTCCCCTCTCTTCTCCCCACTCTCCCCTCTCTTTTACCCACTCTCCCCTCTCTCCCCTCCTCGTGCTCCCCTTTCCGGGACCCCCCCACGGGTTTTGTTGTTTGATGATGTGCGCTGTCTGACTCGCGGCCACCGCCCGTCATCACAGCATGCGCAAGGTGCTGGAGAACCGCAGCCTGTCGGATGAGGAGCGCATGGACGCTCTGGAGAACCAGCTGAAGGAGGCCCGCTTCCTCGCTGAGGAGGCTGACCGCAAATACGACGAGGTGTGACTTGGCGTGTGGCCGGTGTGACGGTCCTGCAGATAGACCAACTAACACGCCCGCAGTGTCAGCGAGTGAAGTTTGCCGTGCCGAGTCCGTCCTTCTCTTCACAGTAACCGGTCCGGACAACAGCTGCCGCGGCTGGATGCGTGTGCATGAAGGACTTTTCCGCGGTGATGTGTCTTGTTTGGATTAACAGTTTTCAGTTTGGTTACGTTCCTGAACTACTTCCGTGAAAATTGGAACTGGGACACACAATCACACATTTAGAGTGTGATTCAACGGCATTTCTGTCTGCTTGAACTAGTTTTTAGTTGACACGGTGGACTCTGATAACCCCGTAACCCGGTCTGTTTCATTTGACTTGCGTATCTGTGTGCACTGCGCAGTGTTAACTAACCAAAACCATTGTCACGTGTGTGAAGCAAATGCAGCCTTTCTTTGTGTGAAGTATGAACCAATGGCATCGCATTGGAGGTTTGAATAACCCAGTTACTAACACCATTAGGTATTCAACTGTAGTTACAATCGCTTTATGTAAGCACATTTTTTCGATTTCGTAATTTCACCAAAATCATCTCAAGTAGCCTTGCATGTTTCGTGAAGGCATTCTTTTTCATATCAAACTCTCGTAACATTCTGATTGTAGCGCCCAGTTTTAGTCAATCGCTTTAAAAGGTATTAAGTGAGTTCCTAATGATATCATTATGTTCCTCACCTATCGGCTGAAGCCTTTTCTCCGTCTCTGTCTCTGTCTGTCTGGTGTCTGTCGCGCGTTCCTGTGTCCGGTCGCCGTCTGACTGTCTCCGGTGCGCGTGTGTGCCATCGCCTGCGTCCCCCAGGTGGCCCGTAAGCTGGCCATGGTGGAGGCCGACCTTGAGAGGGCAGAGGAGCGCGCCGAGACCGGCGAATCGTGAGTGGTGTGCCCCTCTCACCCCGGCTGACCGCTGACTGCTCTGATATCCCTCACCACTGACCTGCCCGCCCGTGTGTGTGTGTTGGTGTGTGTCGGCGTGTTGGTGTTTAGTGTGTTGAGTTCGCACGTCCCACAGCAGCAACCACAGCAGCAGCAGCAGCAGCGGCGCAGCAGACGCCGCAGCAGCCGAACAGCATGCCAGCTAGTGTCCACCCCACTTTCCCACCCACGGCTGTAACCCCTCTCACGCCCTGCTACCCACGCCTACACCACCTGATTGTCGGTGGCTTGCCGCGTGTATTTTGTTCGGTGCATGGTCGTTGTGGGTTTGCCGTACCGGCTCGCCGCCTGCCGCCTGTCCCTGCCTCACCCGGCCGTCTGCTTCCCGGGCTCTTCTCCAGGTGGCGCGCAAGGTGGTTATGCTGGAAAACGACCTGGAGCGGGCCGAGGAACGGGCAGAGACCGGCGAGGCGTGAGTAGAGCTAGCACGAGCCCCTATCCCCCGGCCCCTACCCCGGCTCGACCTGACCCGGGTCAACGTCCCCCCAACACGGCACGGCATCAGCTGATCGTCGGCGGCAGACGGCTTGTTAGAGTCTGGAGATACAACGGCTTCATTGCTGTAGAATCGATAGGTTGTGTGCATGAACTGGGTTCGTTTTCTCGTTTCGATGGGAAGGGTGCTATATCCTTGCTATGCTCCAGTATCGGAACACAGCCTGTATCTCTGTGTCAGTGGTTCGTCGTATCATCCTCCGCTCAATGTGAGCCACTGCCAAGTATCGGTCTTACATGAGTCATTCGTGGTGTACTTGACTTGCATAAGTCACGACCCACTCTGAGCTGAGCTGTCTGTCTGCAAGTCAAACTGGCCAAATCCGCTTAGCTTCTTAGAATGATGTACCCCGAAAGCAGTGCAGAGTTAGTACTAAGCCAGTTCGTTGTTGCTATACTCTGTCGTACTGAGCCGCGTAGCTCGCCTGTGTAGAGAGCTGTACTGACGCGATCCTTCCCGTCCTACAGTAAGATCGTGGAGCTGGAGGAGGAGCTGCGTGTGGTCGGCAACAACCTGAAGTCGCTCGAGGTCTCCGAGGAGAAGGTAAGACCGACACTGTCTATCCCCCGCCCTCTCCCGAGGGTCAAACTTGGCCAGAAGCTGTTCAGACGCTCTTCAACTGCATTTTTATCTCTCAGGATATTCATTCATGGTGGCCCACTTCTTGGGTTATCGTCATTCATTGTCATACTAAGATGTGTTTAGTGTTTGCTTGTTGCAGTTATGAATGGTTTCATTGATACATGTGCGTATTCCGTGGCAATCCCGTCTCTATCGGAGCAGATACGGTCATATTAGCGTCGTACTTTTATTGCCGTCGTACTATGCTGACTCGTCGACACATTGGCTGCCGCCCTCTATCCGGGTCATGGTCCAGCTTGTGGCTCGGTGTCACAGTTCGGCACCGCGCTAATCCTACCCCCCGACAATACGCCTGCTTACCACGACGGCGATACCGTATCGCGCCGTCCGCCGACTGCTGCCACTCGGGTGTCGATTCGCCCTCCGACGGCCGCCGATAACGGGGGCGTGGCGGTGCCCCCGGCGCGTCGCTCCCCAGCCATGTCGGTCCCCCAGTCGACCGTGGACGCTAACCGCCCGGACCGGGACCGCGCGGTCCTCTGGTCCTCCGCCTGTACTCTGTGGTCGTGTGATGTCCGCTGACTCGTGTGTCTGTCGCCGCGATAGACCGCTCTGTGTCGCGCATAACTGCTGCTTCACAACCCACACACAGCCACACAGACACTCAAACAGACTAACGGCATGGGCGCAAATTGACCTTAGTTGTCGGCGCGCCCAAAACCCCCAATAAACAAACAAACAGACTAACGGCGGACACTCAGATACGCAGACACTGGCTAACACTGGGCACGGAAGCCCCGTACGCTGTCACACGTGCACCCACGCTGCATTACGGATGCCCCGCGCGCGCTCGCTGCTGTAGCCGCCACCGGCGTGTGTCCCGCGCGCGGCGCTGTCGCTCTGAGCCGACTGCCGGCCGCGTGCCCGCGCCACCAGCCCACTAAACACGTCCGTCACTGTTCCTGTAGGCCAACCAGCGCGAGGAGGCGTATAAGGAACAGATCAAGCAGCTAACGAACCGAATGAAGCAGGTAACAGCGCGGTTAGAGCATGCGCAGCGGCCGGCGGCGCCGCAGCATGGTGCGGCTGCCGTCCGGCCGACCAGCGTGTGGTGTAGCAGCCGTGTCAGGACCGCCAGGGGACGCCTGTGCCGGCCTCTCGACGCCCCACCCCACCCCGCCCTGCCCCCGGACCGGACCTGGAGCGTACATAGAACCCGCCGCTAACGACGACCTGTCCCGCCCCGCGCCGTTGGGCGCCCCCTGACCGACCCGACCCCACCTTCTCTCTCTCTCGTCTGTGCGCCGTCTGGCGTTGCGTGTGTGTCGTGACCCTCACGCGGCGTTGCCGCCCTCTGCTCTCTCTGCGCGTGCCAGGCCCGGGAGCGCGAGGAGGATTACGAGAAACAGATCACCTCGTTCACCGGTCGGCTGAAGCAGGTACAGCGCGGGCCAGCGGCGCCCGGCGCTCTAGACAGACACTAACCCTCTCCACAGGCCGCTGATGTCGTCTCCGGAGTGTCGCAGCGAGCCCTCTCTAACCGTGTGCCGTAACCGTGTGCCGTGAGCCGCCTAACTGGGCCGAGCGTGTGTGCAGTGCCGCCACTAACGTCCTGTCCCGCGCGCCGCGCCTCTCTCTCTGTGTCTGTCTGTAGGCGTCTCATCGAGAGGAGATGTTCGAGACACAGCTGCGGGACAGCGAGGCGCGGTGGAGAGAGGTCAGTTGGGTCGCGACAGGGTGTCGCGGGGTGGCATCGAACCACTATCAATACCGTGACGGACAGGCTGACAAGTTTGCGGAGGGATTAATGGATAAAGTTTGCGAAAGGATCAAGGGATAAGACGTTGCTGATTGTAAGCGATGGTGATTCACTCTGATTCACTCTATCTCACGTGGCTTTTGCGGAGCCTGAAACGTTTAAAGGAAAAGCCTAGTTGATTGTCACTGTCCTAGTTGGGATTTGGTCATTGGGGACAATTGGTTCTCTGTTGAAGCTCCAATGTGGCATTGACTCGTTTGCTCAGTTGGGTTGTGCAGTTTTCCAATGTTGGTGTTACATTTCAAAGTCAGGTTTAGTTCGAAGCATTACAAAGTCAGATTTAGTTTAAAGCATTTAAAAGTCAGGTTTAGTTTGAACGATATTAATTAGGCGGATGCTACATCACACTCAGAGAGCTGCCAGGTATGTTCTTACTGTATTTGACGTTTTTAATTATAATCCCGGTTTTTCAGGAAGCTCACTCACAAGACATAATGCTTTCTATATCATGTATTCAGGCTGCTATTCTAGCTGTCTCAATAATATTTTGCCTCGGTGTAAATTTCACGATTTAGCATAGCATCGTGTTAAGCTAACAATGTGATAACTGAAAAGTTCCCAATACCCTCTCGATTTTACGTTTTGTAAACCGATTGGCTGTCTGACTGTCAGTCAGATAGATAGTCAGATAGTGGCCGCCGCCGGCCGTGTCATCGTGAGCTATTTTTTATGGATCACGGTGTCCCTATGATATCATCGTGCTCCATGCACCTGGGAACAATATGGCACTATTGATTTCCCCTGAATTTCATTCCCCATCCGGCCAATCGCCGGGGAAGATCTAGCACAATTGTGCATAGTGCGCAGTAGCGACGCCATGCGGCCATCACCGGAACTACTGTACCATGTTTACTTGCAACATCTGTAGCCACTCTACTGTTGAATGTAGAGGTTTCAAGCCACCTTAAATATGCTTTTAACAGTCTTGGGGCATACACCAACACCGGCTCGCCAAACTGTAGACAGTTTAGATAGGGTTAAGTTACAGTTACAGTTGTTGTTTTGATTTGAAGTTACAAATTGTTGCAGTTTTTTGTCAGCTTCAATTCGTATAGATCATTCTTACTCGAATGTTCAAGACGCTTGTTACTTATGTTTGCAATTATGTTTAGAACCAGTCACTCTCCTCTCGTCACCGTTCAGGGGGCTGATGGTTTGTGGTGGCGCTCGTCACCGTTCAGGGGGCTGATGGTTTGTGGTGGCGCTGTTGTACGTGTATCACTCGTGTACCCCTGCTGACCTGTCCCGGGTGTCCCCCCCTCCCCGTCCGCAGGCTGAGGCCCGCGCAGAGTTCGCCGAACGGTCCGTGCAGAAGCTCCAGAAGGAGGTCGACAGACTGGAAGGTAGGCCGCCCGATTCCCTCCCTTGTCTCTCCGCGCCTCTCGCTCTGGTCCGTTTCCCGTCCATCTAGGACGTGTGAGGAGGCGTCGAGACCCGCTCTGGGGTCGGCGCGATAGTCCACACGCCCTGTCTCCGTCGCCAAAGCGCGTACACACACATACACTATCGGGCGCCTCCCTCTCTGTATCTTTACAAGCAGCATTGGTTGACAAGCTGCGGGCCGCCGCTAAGGTGTACTGACGCAGGTAACTCCGAATGGGCCGTCGGCTCTGCACGTACTGGGCTCGAGCCCCCCTCTCTCTCTCTCGTGACGTGTCAGTGGCACGACCCGCACTCCGTTCAGCCTCCCGTGCACCACCCCAGTCCCGCCCCCTCCTGCCCGCGGAATGTTCGTGGAGTGCCTGGTGAGTGGTTAGTGTTACTCCTCGCATGGTTTGTCACTCGAGTGTTTCGCAATTGACGGGTGCACGCCTGGCGTGCAGTCGTAACATTAGTCACTAGATCAACGTCGCGTGTATGGCCTGCTCTGAGCTAACCCTTTTTAGATTTTCGTTTTTTGCCGTAGTTTGTATTATTATTATTATTTGGTCGACATCTCGCCTGGCCTTGAGTGTGTGTCGTGTTTTGAGTTGGTTTGCCCCGGTCGTCGTACCCGTCAGTCCTGCAGTATCCTAACGTGCACGCCGCGTGTCTGTGTGTCCCGTCCGCGTCCGGCGGTCCGGCGCGTAGACAAGCTTGTCGAGTGCCGCCAGCAGCAGAAGATGCTCGAGGATGAGATGGACACGACGCTGAAGGACATTCAGAACTTGTGAGCGCGCTGCTAGCAGTGAGCGTGTGCCCCTGTGGTGGCTGGCCGCCCGGCAGGTGAGTGGATTCGGCGTTAAACGGTGACAAACGGTGCATGCCGCAGGCCATCATTTCAGACCTGCCTTGCCCCATCCCGGTCATTGGTCTTATCCTTGGGTAGACCCCTCCCCATATTCCTAATCAAGTTAATTTCCTTTTCTTTGGGTGTAATCCTCTACGGGCAATTCGCCCCGTCTCTCATCATTTCGCTGCTGTGGGTACATAAGCCGTCGTTGAAGTTGAAGGCCAGTGAAGAGGATCAATTAATAAGTTTCCCCAGAGGCCTCTGACCATGCGCTTCCCGATGTGACTGCCACAGCTGGCTCGGATATCGAAGGGATCAGGTAAATGCTAATCAAGTTTGCCGTGTTTACTAATGGCTTGAAGATATGACTGATCCTTCACTCTATCCCATACCCCGAAAGTCTTTTTGGCTAATGTTTCGATGGAGTGACCACGTCTTTGTGCGTTTTTTTTTTTTTATAAGCCATGTTGAACAGTGTCTGATGTTTATGAACATGCATTGCATTGTGTGAATCAACATGTCAATATCCCCACTTTCGAAGGGCCTCTTTCTGTCGTGCCCGAATTTTCTGCTTTCTTTTCTGCTTTCTCTCGGTTAACTCACAATGATGCGCTAACATCTTTTTGCTCATTCCTCGAGTTTTTCATATAACCGAATCGCCACACTGCTTTGCCTAACTGCTCCGCTGCCGTCTAACTGGCTGGGCACTGTTGGCGTGAATAACTGCGCTCGGGTGCGGCTCTGGTCGCGGTGCTTCGCTCACTAACACTCAATCGGCCTTACAGACGATCTGGTTCACGAGAAGGAGAAGTTTAAGTCGGTCTCTGACGAGCTCGACACCACCTTCTCGGAGATGTCCGCCTACTAAACTGCCTGGCGTGCGAACTCGCCACTGCCGCTGCCGCCGCCACCACCAACACCGCTGCCGCCGCCGCCGCCGCCGCTGCGGGCCAAGCCGCCCACTAACCCGCCGTGTGCTGAGCGTTTGTCTGCTGTCCGTCTCCCCGTCCGCCCGACTCTCTGTGTGCCTCTCTGTATCTCCTCTGTTTCTCCTCTGTCTGTCTCTCTCTTCTCTCTCCCGTTCTGTTCAGCGGCCCTCCGCGAGCGCGTGAGAGCGGCGCGCCCGGCCGGCTGACTGTGACGCGTCCCCTCCCGGCCCCGCTCCCCACTCTCCGCCCTACAGACGACCTTGTCAACGAGAAGGAGAAGTACAAGGGGATCGCCGACGAGATGGACACCGCCTTCGCAGAGCTGTCCGGCTACTGAGCAGCAGCGCGAGAGGAGCAGAGTGCCGGCCGCCCGCCGGCGAGCCGCGCTGCGCCGGCCGGCGGGCGGCTCGGCTCGGCGTGTGGGCGCGGCGGCGGCGGCGGCGGCGGAGCGGGCCTGGGCGCGGCGTCCGCCACGCAACCCACTGACTGATGATGCTGACCCGCCGCGCCCGCCGCCCGCGCCGCCCCCGCCCCGCCCGGCCGCGGCCCAGCGCCGCCAGAGACACTGTCTGTCATACAGAGACCACGCCATGTCCGCTGCAGCTGCTGCTTCCCTGTCGCGTCGCCGACGTCGCCAGGCGACCCAAATTCCCCCTCCCAACCCCGTCTATTGTACGTAGCCTGTTCTCTTTTTGTAATTTTTACTATTGTATTTGTTAGCTTGTCAGAAGAATATGGCTATATTATTATGTATGGGTTCGAATGATGGATAGAAGCGTGTAGCTTGCGTCTGCGTCATTGATTTTCGGTTCGATCACGCGGTGACAAAATGGAATTGTGATTATATCGCAGGTTGTACACAGCTGAACGAAATGACTTAAAAAACCTAACAATTTTTAGTCTGGTTTTACTGTGATGGGGCACCAGCGGGTCAGGACGGATGCTCGCCGCGCCGTTTGTCAGTGTTCAGGAGGGCTCAGGCGGTGAGAGTTGAACTGGTCATGACGCGGTGGGTGCATCCGTCCCGACCCGTGTGACCCTGGTGAGGAGCGAGGAGAGACGAGAGAGGAGCTGGGAGGGAGACAGGACTTAGTGGACCCGGTCGGTGGGCGACGGTCACACGAACTACCCGGTGACGGTCACACCAACTACCCGGTGATGGTCACACCAACTACCCGGTAACGGTCACACCAACTACCCGGTGACGGTCACACCAACTACCCGGTGACGGTCACACCAACTACCCGGCGACAGTCACACCAACTGCCCGGTGACGGTCACACCAACTTCCCGGTGACTGTCACACCAACTTCCCGGTGACGGTCGCACGAACTACCCAGCCAGGAATACTGACTACAGCGCCCAGAACACGCAGTCGACGACACTCAATACAGCCGGAGAACCTATAAGCAGCGCCGCGCTGAGCCATTTCGATGATGATTTGAGCTCAGGGGCGCCTCAACTCCCTAAAGTTGTGTGGCGCCGTGCAGTCATTTCGAGCGGCGAGATGACAGTAGCTGCTGTGGCAATAGTCTGAGACACGGTAATTGTAGCGCCAGCCAGTCGGGGGACAGATTGCGTCTGGGTGTGCTGAGCTGCTCTGTCACTGGACGGTGCACTCCTCTGGCCCACTGCTGCCGTGGCGGCGCCGGCGGGCATTAAAACACGACATTAATTGGCCGGTATCGCGCCGCTCTGTCGCGTCGGCCTGACAGTTGTGTTCCGGCCCGTCTGACGGCCTGTTTTCGGCCATCACTCAGCCGCTTGGCACCTGTGCCGGGCATCGCGGCGTGCTCGGGCTCCGTGCCAGCTGGGCCAAGGCCCGGCGTGCCTCCGACGTGCTATGTTTCGTACTGGCGGCCGAGTCGGTGCCAACAGATAGGTCAGTTCCTCTCTGGCAGCTCTCGGCCGGCCCCCGCCGCCAGCGGTTGGCGTCAATGTCCCGCTCCCGTCACTCTCTCGGGCCAGGTATCCGACACGACAGCCAAGGGTGTAGAGGTCACGTGGGACTGACAGCGCGGTTGGCGACCGATTGAGGTATTGCGATATGCGGAGACCGGCCTGCGTTCGACGGACAGGTGGACCGAAATATCGCCACTCGGAATGTGTCTGGCTGGTGGACGCGTGAGGCGGATTCAGCGAGTCAGACGCCGTAACGGGGTGACCCGGTTGGTAACCTGGCGCAGCGGTAAGATGCTGGCTTTCCGAGCTGGGGACCGATCCCTCGGTAGCCCACTGAATAAGTATCGGCGTCGTATAACCCCTCGGAACAACGTGAGGGATCCCAAGAGGACATGTTTGGTTCACAAACCAAACCAACTCGGCCGACACAAACCCAATCTGATGAACTCATGAATGTATTGATTCGAACGCACATACGACGCTCGATTAAATAACACATTTGCATGCAGCCAAGTTCCGCTGGGTTTCACACAGAAACAGAGGGAAGGACTATCTAAGGCAGCTGAATGACACATCTTCAATCGGAGCATGCAGGTCACACTGACGTCACATCTCCGATCGGAACACACGGGTCACTGATAGTCACATGACACATCTGTCACACGTCCCCGAGCAGCAGATTCTCGTCCGTGGGTTACTCGAAACGGTAGTCTCGGCCAGGCGCCACAGAACGTAAACCCGTATCATTAACCATTGTCCATGCGTTTGTACTGTCGCACAGCCAAGACAAGATTAACCCGCGCCCCGCTGGGGGGGGAGAGGATTTGTATCCCACCGAATCTTCCGAACCAATGACTGCAGCGAGACGCACAAAGCGGCGATAGAAAGCTCTCAATGAGATGAATCTAATGCATACCCAAAATCTTCATATAAGGTCAGGTCAAAGGTCAAAATTGAGGTGTTCGATTTTTTTGTTAACTATATTATCTATCCAAAGCCCTACACTGCGACTATTATAGCGCAAGGTGCTCCCAGAGGTATAATGCACATCCCACGTAAGCGAAATAAAAATGTGAGCAAAGGTCAAGGTCAGGTCACAAAAGGTCATTGTTGTCAAGAGGTCTACGAAAGTCATGTGAAACATGTTTTATGGGTTATTTTACATGTATAATTCGAAAGTAACAGCCATTTTACCATCCTGATCCCATATAATGGCCATCAGGTCAAGGTCAGGTCGCTTAAGGCCACCATTTTGAATTTGATAACTATACATTACAAAGCATGTTTCTAAACCGGTTTTATCCCATAAATTACAGCAGTGGCATTTATTTGTATGTTGTTTGTTTATTGGGGTTTAAGAGCGCGCCGACACCTTTGGGTCAATTTGCGCCCAGACATTTATTTGTCTGTATCTGGTAGCTAAAAGACCGGCATGAGTTACTTATGTTTTAGGAAGGCATCATAGTAAAAAAACAACAACATTGCTTTCAAATTTGTTTTTCATTCATATTTAGTTCTTCAAAATCGATTCCGGTTTTCGGAAGATCATAACATGATTTAGTGACATTTTTTCAAAAGTTTTTATTTTTGGAGGTCAAAACCCAAACATTTTGCAAATCCGAGATAACAGTTTTGTAGGTAATGTCCATTTTCTTTTAGAGACGTTTTGAATTTTGCAATTAGCATCAAAACTAGGATTTTCTAAGATTTTTCCAACAAGTATCGTTTTTCCACCATAAATGGCATGCCATGACGTCATTATCTCTCAAAATACCGCATCATTTGTAGTGAAATTTGGTGAGAAGACGTACAATTGATGAAGGTACTGGAAAAGTGTGACGTCTTTCTTATTTGTCAAGTTATTGAGAAAATCCGGGAGGGGGGGGGTAAATATACCTCTCCAGCGGGGCGCGGTTAAGTCCCTGAATAGCACGGCCCATTCCAACACTCGCGCATAAACAAATGTCTGAGCTATTAGCGTTTGCATTGGCATCAACATCAGTTAAGAGTCGACACAAACGACTGCCCCCGTCATTTGACACACTTGGACCGTCGTACCGCGCACCGGACCAACTACCACGTCAACCCGCACAACTCCAGCTCAGGGCACAGAGCTGATCACGGCCAGCAGACTTAACAACACCAGACCGATCGACCGGCCAAACCTCCACCTCCAAACCGTAAAGTCACAGCCAGCTCCGCAGTGGAGGGGGCGACGACAGCCGCTAGTCGAACCCCAGTCACAGCCAGCTGCACCGCAGCGGGAGGCAGCAGCGGCCGCTAGTCATCAAACAGATCCAGACTGAACTGTTGGAACGCCGCTGCTTGGCTAACGGCCGGCAGCGGCCGTGCCGGCAGCGGCCGTGCCGGAGTGATGAGGCTCGACGCAGGACCGGCGCCCGACACGCTCGACTCGTTGCCCGACTCGCCTCCTGAGGCTGCACTGCGGCTGTTCGAGGCGACGCTCGTCGCGCGGCTGGCCGACGTCCGACTCGACGCGTAGCTCGAGCCGGAGCTGAGGCGGCGCCGGCGCTGCCAGCGAGGCACCTGGTGGCGCCGCTGCGAGCCGGGGATGCACATGGCGCTGGCCGTCAGCTCCTCGGCCACGGAGAGAGGCGCCGCGTCCGTGTCCGAGGCGTCCACGTCCGTGTCCCTGCCGCGGTGGAGAGGGTGGTGTGAGACCGGGGCGGGACACGCAGGGCACACAGGTTAGTCGAGGCGTCAGCGTCGTGTCCTCGGGCCGCGGGGTGGAGAAGGGTGGGTGTAGAACGGGGCGGGAACAGCGGCAGGGCACACAGGTTACGTCGAGGCGTCCAGTCGTGTCCTGCCCGGCGGTTGGCAGAGCGGTGGTGGTCAGCACAGGGGCGGGACAGCGCAGGGGCCACAGGTTTAGCTCGAGGCGTCCACGTCCCTGCTCCTGCGCGGTGGAGAGGGTGGTGTGAGACGGCGGCGGACACGCGGGCGCAACACAGGTCTAGTCAGGCGTCCACGTTCCCTGTCCTGCGCGGTGGAGAGGGTGGCTGTCAGACCGGGGCGGGACAACGCGGGGCACACGTTAGTCGCGGCGTCCACGTCCCTGTCCTCGCCGCGCGTGGAGAGGGTGGTGTGGACGGGGCGGGGGCAGCCACGCAGGACACTCAGGTGTCAGGCGTCCACGTCCTGTCCCTGCCGCGGTGGAAGGGTGGTGTCAAGACCGGGGCGGGACACGGGATGCGGGGCACACAAGGCTTGTCGGGCGTCCACGTCAGTGTTCCCTGCTGCGGTTGGAGAGGGTGGGTGTGAGACGGGCGGGACACGCCAGGCACACAGGTTAGTCGAGGCGTTCCACGTCCTGTCCCTGCGCGGTGGAGAGGGTGGGGTGAGACCGGGGCGGGACATACGCAGGGCACACACAGGTTACGGGTTCGAGGCGTCAGTCCTGTCTCGCCGCGGTGGCGAGGGTGGGGGTGACGACCGGGGCGGACAGCGAGGGCACACAGGTTAGTCGAGGCGTCCACGCTCCTGTCCTGCGCGGTGGAGAGGGTGGTTGTGAGACCGGGACGGGACACGCAGGCACAGGTTAGTCGAGGCGCCCACTGTCCTGTCACTTGCGCGGCTGGGAGAGGTGTGTCAGACCCGGGGGGACGACGCAGGGCACACAGGTTAGCTCGAGGCGTCCACGTCCCTGTCCCTGCCGCGGGTGGATGAGGGTGGTGTGAGACGGGCGGCGGACAAGCAGGAACACAGTTAAGTCCAGCGTCCACGTCCGTGTCCTGCCCGCGGTGGCAGAGGTCGTGTCCAGACCGGGGCGGGGACCGTGGCCAGGCACAAGGGTTAGGTCGAGGCGCTCCACTTCCCTGTCCCTGCGCGGTGGAGAGGGTGGGTGTCGAGACCGGGCGGGAAATCACGCAGGCACACAGGTTAGTCGAAGGCGTCCCAGTCCACCGTCGCTTGCGCGGTGGGAGGGTGGTGTGAGACCGGGGGCGGGACAACGAGGGCAACAGGTTAGTCCGAGGCGTCCTACGTCTGTCCTCCGGCGGTGGAGCGGGGTGGTCAAGACGGGGGCAACAAGCAGGGCCACAGGTTAGTCGAGGCGTCCCACGTCCCTCGTCCTGCCGCGGTGGAGAGGGTGGTCAGTCAGACGGGGCGGGACATACCGCGGGGCCACAGGTTAGTGAGGCGTCCACGTCCCTGCTCCTGACCTCGGGTGGAGAAGGGTGGGTGTTGAGACGTGGCGGGACACCGCGGGGCAACGGTTAGTCGAGCGCGTCCACCGTCTGTCCTGCCAGCGGGTGGAAGAGCGCTGGTGGTGCTGAGACCGGGGCGGGACACGCAGGGCACAACACGTATCCAGGGTCCGACGTCCTGTCCGCCGCGGTGGAGGGGGTTGTGTGAGACACGGGGGCGGGCAACGCAGGGCTACACAGGTCTAGTCGAGGCGTCTCACGTCGCGTGGTCCCTGCCGCGAGTGCGCACGAGGGTACGAGCGTGACGACAGCGTGGGGCAGGGACAACGCAGGCACACCAGTTAGCTCTCAGATGTCGATCCACGGTGCCTGTACCGCTAAGCTGCCGCGGGTGGTCACGATGTGGTGGTTGTCAGACGGGGCGGACAGCGCAGGCACACAGGCTTGAGCGAGGGCGTCCACGTTCCACTGTCCCATAGCCGAGCGGTTGGGAGGGTGGTTAGAGACCTGGGGCGGGACAAGCGCAGGGCACAAATGGTTAGTCGAAGGCGTCCAGTCCGTGTCCCTGCCGCGGTAGGAGAGGGTGGTGTGGAGCTGAAGGCGAGGAACGGCGAGGGAGGCACACGGTTTGGTCGATACGGACTCCGTCCGTGTCCCTGCCGCGGTGGAGAGGGGTGTGAGACCGGGGGGAAGCAGGGCACACCAGGTTAGTCGATGACGGTCCACGTCCTGTCCTGCGGCGGGTGGAGAGGGTGGTGTGAGACCGGGGCGGGACACGCAGGGCACACAGGTTAGTCGAGGCGTCCACGTCCCTGTCCCTGCCGCGGTGGAGAGGGGGGTGTGAGACCGGGGCGGGACACGCGGGGCACACAGGTTAGTCGAGGCGTCCACGTCCCTGTCCCTGCCGCGGTGGAGAGGGTGGTGTCAGACCGGGGCGGGACACGCAGGGCACACAGGTTAGTCAGGGAAAGGCGAGAGAACGCTGGGAATGATAGGTATGAGTTGCGGTGTTTATGGATGACCCTGGCAGCTGCTTTATTCCAGACTAAAGGCATGCCTCAAATGTAACTTCTCTGGAGTTTTGTTCATAAAGACCAATAAGAAAATGACATGAAATCTGAGGATAGAAAACTACAAATCGAACGAATAAAAACCACACAGGCCATCATTCTGTGCTTGCAAAGAAATGCGAGGAACGGACGTAACGTCAGGGTAGGTTGGGATTTGGGAAGCCTGCGATTCGTCAATATCCAATCGAGTGTAGCAGTTTGAATTCCCCGAGCGCAGCGCTGGAAACGGACTGCACACCAGCCGTGATAACAGGGCGGAACGGCAGGGTGCGGTGTAGACTCAGAGCACAGTACAGAATATGACGTCAGCCTGGGGTGGGAGGGTTGACTGGGCGACCGTCTATAGAGCGCCAGGGGAGGAGGCGGGGGGGACAGGCTCACAGAGGTGTCGCAACCCGCAGGAATGACAAACATTTGTTCTGGCAGACTGCAACGACATATCTCACACAACATCGTTCTGGCAGACTGCCAAGGCATATCTTCACATACAGCGAACAGCGACAACAACACAAGGAATCAGCGCACAAGATGAGCAGCAGGTACGCAGTACATTCCTGACCGCACTGCACAGACACACAGTGCCAGCTCACGGTGTGATAAACGCATTCCGGTAAAGCGAACTGAATAGTCGGGCACTGGCACCGTCGATTTGTTTGGTCTCAAGCAGATTAAACGGATTTGTACCGCCACTGAATTCATGTGCAGATGGTCTACGACCAGGGTAACATGCGCGACTCAGGCAAGTCACTTTTAATCGACGTTGAACTCTTCGGATTCTTCCCGTACTGACGCACGTCGCACAGGACGTCACTTATAACAGCTGCTCAGACGATGCTCAAAAGTGGGCTTTCAACTGCTATGCAAGCAACAGTTACTTTCGCTTTCTTGAAGAAACACTTCAAACGAATTATCTACCATTTTCACGTCTTATTTCATTGAACCATATGGGATCGAGATACTGTTTAGTACGTGCTACGACACTACGTTAGTTGAAATGACTGAAAAAAGAAGTGATCTTGCGAAGAATAAACGATTTAACGAAACCTAGAAACACATTTTGTCAGTATTCAGTTAACTTCGAGCGTCATGAAGATAGGTGCAGGCACCTAACTTGCCCGCTCTTGTCTCGCTGATGATCAGTTATGGCCATGTTGTCAATTATAATTAGGGAACAATGCACATCTGCATGCCTCCCACTCTCTCTTAGGCGTGAAGGCACATCTCCCGCTTCCAGTGTTCATCGAGTCTGTTCTTGAATAGGTTTCGAGTGTCACCAGTGACTAACTACATTTCCGGCAGGGCATTCCAGTCATTGATCGATCTGATGCTCCAGTGGCTCTATATCTCGGAACATTTCTGATACGATGAAATATTAGCCAGTGGGAAATACACGAGACAAGGAATCTTACTGCATTACACATTTAAAGGGAATGTTTCACTTCTCTGAAAGTTGTCCAATGTACGCCGCTTGTGGTGCAAAATATGAAAAGTAATTGGCTGCGAAACACGATTCTGACATTTGTTCTCACAAACAGTGCTCCAATTTCATGAAAAACTAAGTTTAGTATTTGGGCTGATACTTCATTGAAGGAATTTTTGGAAATAGAAAAAACTTCACGCTGCAATATGATGATGACAGTTGTATGGCTTAATGTATAGCCAAATGTAAACAAGTCTACTTTCATCAACATTTGTAAAAGAGATGAGACATCGGCTTTAAGAGGCTACCCTAATACACTAGGGCCTTATTTTTTGCAGATGTCAAAATCAAACTAAAATTTACTTTCGATTAGACTCTGTGGGTGTTTTAACTTCTACAATACTTAATTTCAATGGAAATTCCAACAACTTGGCCATCTCAACTCAAATCTTATGCTAATGTGAAACATTCCCTTTAAGCGAGACACAGAGTGAAACAAAGGAGAGGATCAGTCGGATCGGAAAGCCGAAGAAATATGCCACCATAAACTACAAAGAATCCCATTTGAGCAGCAGTCTGATTTGTTTGTTTATTGGGGCTTTAGGGCGCGTCGACTGCTAAGGTCGGCAGTCTGAGGGAATGCTGGCTCGTCCTCCGTTCAATCGACTCACCACTGCATGAGGAGATCCTCTATCTCGGAGTGGGGCGGCGTGGAGCAGTCTGTCGACGAACCATTACCCGCCTGGCTCGCTGGCGGAGGCGACTCGTCCTCCGAGTCCGAAGGCTGAGCAGCAGAGTGCGGCAGGACGCCGACTCCCCGTCTGGGAGTCTGGCAGGTTTGGTCCTGCCCTGGTCCAGGAGTCCAGTCAGTTTGGTCCTGCCCTGGTCCAGGAGTCCGGTCCGTTTGGTCCTGCCCTGGTCCAGGAGTCCGGTCCGTTTGGTCCTGCCCTGGTCCAGGAGTCCGGTCTGGTCCAGGAGTGCCGGCGACGCTATCCTCCAGAGACAGTGGGGTTTTGCTGAGCCAGCTCCTCACTCGCTGCGGAGTTCGCTCCGGTGCCGGTCTGGGGGTACCGTCAGCTCCCGGAGGGCACCAGCGCAGTGGCTCACTACACTCCGGCTCCGGCGGAGGCGAGTCCAGCAGCTCTGCAACACAGCACGGTAATATGTGATGATGATGATGATTGGGGTTTAAGGGCGGGCCGACAACTAAGGTCACATGCCGCCCAGCACGGTAATATGTATTACACCACGAGCGAGTATAAATATGCAGTTAATCGACGAGGCGAAGCCGAGTCGATTAACGCATTCTTTATGACTCGCGAGTGAGTTGTAATAATTTATCCCAGCCGCACGCTAAAAAAAATACCATGGTTAAACACAGACTTATCCCGAAGATTTCACAGCCGTGGATCATCAGATGATAATCACNGTGTACGGGCTAATTTCTTCCGTAGGTCTGAAACGTGTCGGTGTTTGTGGACGTGACTTGTCCTGACTGTGGAATGAGGCTGTTCGGTGAGGAGCTGTGTGCACTCGGTTGTTCGATCAACTGCACTCAGCACAGCGCCACAGTATTGTGTGTGTTCACCTGTGTCGTGTAGTCTGAATGTTTCTTCATCAAGCTTGTGTGTCACAACTCACAACACCAGTCATTGGATGTTAGGGCAAGTGAATGCCCTTGAGTCTTGCTGCATGGATTAACGTTAATATTATGCACAGCACACGCATCAAGGTTTGTATCTATCTAAAATAATTTCTTCCTCGAAAAGCTGGGAATTAGATGCACCAATTAAGTGCTTAACCTTGCCTGTAAAGCTGTTAGTTGTATACTTATTTTCATATTAATTGACTTCGCTATCAAACATCAAACACTTAAGTCATCATGAATATGGTCAATTGCAAGGGTCTGTTTAACTCTCCAATGTTCTATTGTATGTGATTTAGCGACTCTTCACCCATCAGCGACGAACGATCTTATGTTTGCCATGATTGTATTATCTAAACAACAATACATACATCACGCGAAAAAATATCAAGACATACGCATAAGCGCAAAGGTGCCCACACTAGCTGCACTTGAACGACAACGTGTGACTTGCTCGTCGCTCTATGACCCGTGTGTATAACGTTCACCACCTGTAGGTACCGGCTGATTCCTCGCTGAACGATGAGTACTACATGCTGAGTCTAAGCGAGGGGAAGCTACAGCTGCGGGTTAACGGCGGTGGTGGAGAGGAGGTGCTCACCTCCAAGCGCAGCTTTAACGACGGACGTCTACACACCGTCACCGTGCTCAAACGACGACGAGAGTACGTAGTTCTGGGTGGCTGAGGCATCGGGCATTCGGTTGATGTTGGAACGCTAGTAGTTGAGGCGCCCATTTGCCGTAATTATCGTTGATTTGTGCGATGAGAAGCCGGGTGCCGTCGGCTTGCTCTCATGCTGTGATGACGACCTGCAGGTATCCGCAAGGAGGACAAGTTATTATGTCTTAGTTGTCATAACATGGGCTGAAGTAAAAAAGCAGACTTACATGTGCACAACACTCGTAGACCACTCACTGTCTTCTCTTCAGTTAGTTATCTGACCAATGTGGGTCCACTACCACCAATGATGAGTCTGTTGTCCCCTTACTGACCTCTGAGTCTGATATCCCCTCTCTGACCTCTGAGTCTGCTGTCTGGCCTGAGTCTGCTGTCCCCTCACTGACCTGAGTCTGATGTCCCCTCACTGACCTCTGTATATGATGCCTCCTTCACTGATCTCTCCCCCCTCCGCGGGAGAAGAGTATCAGTGATGGACATCAGTACAGGCTTTCAGTGAGGGTGACATCCAGACTCAGGTCAGTGAGGGGACAGCCAGACTCAGGCCAAGACAGCCAGACTTCAGAGGTCAGATGAGGGGATATCAGACTCGGAGGGTCAGTTATGGGACAACGACTTTCATCATTGGTGTAAGTGGACCCACATTGTGTCAGATAACTAACTGTAAGAGAAGACAGTGAGTGGTCTTTACGAGTGTTGTTGCACATGTAAAAGTCTGCTTTTTTACTTCAGCCCATGTTATGAAATCTAAGACATTAATAAACTTGTCCTCCTTGCGGATACCTCATCGGTCGTCATCACCATCATGAGAGCAAGCCGACGGCAACCGGTCTTCTCATCGAACACCAAATCAACGATAATTACGGCAAATGGGGCGCTCTCAACTACTAGCGTTTCCAACATTCAACGAATGCCCGATGCCTCAGTCCATTACCCAGAACTTACGTACTCTCGTCGCCGTTTTGAGCACGGTGACCGGTGTGTAGGTACGTCCCGTCGTTTAAAGCTGTGCGCTTGGGAGGTGATTGCACTCTCCTCTCCACCATCCGCGTTAACCCGCAGAGCTTGTAGCTTCCCCTTCGCTTAGATCTCAGCATGTAAGGGTACTCATCGTTCACCGCGAGGAATCAAGCCGGTACCTACAGGTGGTGAACGTTATACACCACGGGTCATAGAGCGACGAGCAAGTCACACGTTGTCGTTCAAGTGCAGCTTAGTGTGGTGCACCTTTGCGCTTTTTTATGCGTATGTCTTGATATTTTTTCGGCGTGATGCTTATGTATTGTTGTTTTAGATAATACAATCATTGGTCAAACATAAGATCGTTTCGTCGCTGATGGGTGAAGAGTCGCTAAATCACATATCAATAGAACATTGGAGAGTTAAGCAGACCCTGCAATTGACCCATATTATGATGACTTTAATGTGTTTTGATGTTTTGATAGCCGAAGTCAATAATATGAAAATAAGTATAACAACTAACAGCTTTACAAGGACAAGGTTAAGCTACTTAATATGGTGCATCTAATTCCCAGGCTATATTCGAGGAAGAAATTATTTTAGATAATATCAAACCTTTTGATGCGTTGTGCTGTGCATATATATTTAACGTTAATTCCATGCAGCAAGATCTCATATGCATTCACTTGCCCTAACATCCAAACGACTGGTGTTGTGAGTGTGATCACACGATAGCTTGATGAAGAAACATCAGACTTACACGACACAGTGGTGAAACACACCATCAATACTGTGGCGAAACTGTGCTGAAGGTGCCAGTTTTGATCGAATTCACCGATTGTGCACACAGGCTCCTCACCGAACAGCCTCATTCCACATCAGGGACAAGTCCACGTCCACAAACACCGACACGTTTACAGACCTTTACTGGATAGTTATTTAGCCGCCCGTACACGCATGCATGTTAACTAATAAATGGCCGACTGCTTTGATCCGGGACCGATGAAAACTGATGACACCATGACATTCTTGTTCAGATCAGTCTTACAGTACATTGAGTGGCCTACTCCATGCAGCAGTTCGTACCCCATCGTTTGCTGTAATGTTGGCAAGGAAAAGCTTAGTGATTTACATTCGCGAGTCTCTTACGGAGAAATGCATACACATGCGCATGTTTGCAGTGAAATACTGTCCAGTGCATGCCAACCAAAGATGTGTGAAATTAAAGCCACACCTACCAGCATTCAGCCGCAACAGTGACATGTCAAACCCCTCGTAAGCCCCACAGTGTCTCTCTTGAGTCAACATTACAACAAAACGTGACAAAGCGTCCGTTGTTGATGACCGGTGCGAGCTCACAGGTCTGCGTCTCACCGTTGGCCGTCTCCGCGTCCTGTCCTGGTCCGGATCCGTCTCTGGCTTCAACTGCTGCTTATCGTCCTCCTTCACCAATCATGCAATGCCGTCACCACTTTCACTCAGTATCAACCAGCCCGTCAGCACCACACCGCAAATGAAAGCCTCTTCAGAAGAACGAAGCCAATCGCATGCAAGCCATCACCGGAATAGCTTAAAAAGCTGGAGACAGCTGGGTAGGCTAGAGTGAAGTGAAGCAAGCATTATCGGGATATAATACAGTAAAATGAGTCGCAAAAGGCGCATTATGGTGAGCCGTGAGCGTCAGTAGTAGTATGAAAACACAAAATCAAAGGATGCCGTTTCTACAGTTTCGACAGTTCAAGTTAACGAGAAAATAGGAAAAATAGCCTTTCGGATGCACCAATCACCTGCAGTTCAAAATATCAAGAGTAAACATATCACAGCGTAATATTCGTTGACCATTCCAATGGCAGACACGTTCAGCGCCGCCAAATGCAAAAGCGCATTTGAGAAATGTAATATTGCGTAACTCTTGTTATCCAGCTTCAAGCAATTCCCAATCATATAACCAATTGGGTACTTATCGCCATTTTAGGAACATTTATGAAGACATTATGATATATGCAATCCCATGAATGTTCCTAAAATAACGATTGACCTATTGGCTATAATGCCATCTTATTTACTCAAGAAATAGCCGCCTCAGTGTGTAACATACCTTGGATGCGAATGTGGACAGCATCAGCAATCCATTGGGAGCTGCCGTCTTGAAAGTAAACCCTAAAGTGGCGGTCTTCTTCAGGCGACGGGAGTCCAGCTCCAAGTAGCCTTCCCCATGGAAACCGGCCATTTTCAGCAGCTGTCGACAGAGGATGCTGTGAGAAATATGGCTATGTATACTCGACATAACTGGATGGAGCGATCTGGTGCAAGGGGTTCAACGGAGGATCTGCAACGGCTTGCTGATAAAAGCACAAACAGTAGGATTCCAATGATGTGTACTACATAACTCTTCTGTAGCCTAACGCACAAATTAACAGTTGAAACAAATCACACACAAATCAACATTCTTGATTCTTGAAGACATGCAAACATGAGCGAAGACAAGTACTTCAGTTATCACAAAAAACACATTGTCAGAACAGCACCTACCCTCCAGCCGAACATTACCGCATACATCATCACATCCCCGTCGGCGACATCACCATCACTCACCTGCCTGCCACAGCCTCGAGAAACTCCGGTCGAATTGCCGACCAGCGGGTTCTGGGCCGTCTGGCCGACCTGCATGTCCTCCACGCAGCCCAGCAGCGGCACGAACATCACCTCCGGCCAGCGGGTGCGCTCAAAGTCGGGCGGCACGCCTCCGAAGTACAGCCGCGAGCTGTCCAGCCCGAGCTGGTACTGCTGCTGCCCGTACCGTGAGCGGCCCGCTGACTCCGGGTGGAACGTGCCCGCCTTCGACTCCTGGCCGTTGTTGATCTTGAGACCGACTGCCGGCGGCGAGGGAGAGGTGGAAGGTGACGAACAGGTTCTTTACTGCATTGCGTGAAAACAGTCGCCGGCTCGTCGAGTCAATTACATGGGAAATTCGTGTTTTGATAGTGACGATTTTCTGATCATGAAAATTAATCGTTTATGACGTCTAGCAGTGTCCAATCACTCATCAAGGTGGTCACAATAAGGACAAACACTCTCAGCTCAAGTGAAAGCAGACCAAGACAATATTTCCAGCACAAGTCGAAGGTAGATAATTGCTGCATCTGGTAGCACCGTACCGTCGCCGCCGTATTTGGTAGCCTCGATGGTGGTGCGGTTGCCCGTGTTGTAGCGCCCGTTGGAGGTCACCACGAGGACATCGCTCTTGTTGAATCCCACCCGAGTCACAATCTGGCCGTCACGCAGCTCGATACTGAAAAACTGGTCCTGTGCACAGCGAGAGAGATGGGTGTCAGCGAATACACCCACACACGGGAATACGACAGGTAACTGGATCAACTTCACATGCCTTCTGCGGCTGCCTGTGACTTCTTTCTTATTCTCCACGATCGAAAGATCTGTACACGTCTGTATATATGTCTAAGTCGTTAAACCCGCTCACACACATACGCAAGACAAGACTCTAAGCAAAACATAGCTCCGCGAAAAACTGCGGTTTACACTAAATCGGCATGGATGCTCCAACTCCAGCGCAGTCTACAGCCACCTTCTCTTCGTTGACGGCCAGGAAGAGGAGGGCGTCCTCGTCGAAGGTTTTGACGTTGAGCACCACCGAGTACAGCCTGTTCTGCACCCGGCCCGGCCTGAGCGGCGGCAGCTCGGCGTAGCCGGCTCCGTTGAAGCTGTACCACGACGTACCCGCCTGGACGCCGTCCGAACTGGTGGTTGGGACATGCCGGCAAATCAGGATGAAAATAGTGAGAGCGTGGTAGAGGATGCTGTATCGATATAGTCAACTATGTGGCGATATTTTCATAAACAACTGTGAAACCTGCCAATATGCGTTTTATGTTTTCGCGAGCTCAAGCAGATGCGTCGCGCGATTGCTTTATCTACCACACTATCGGTAGATCGTGATCATTGTCGCATACAGGACACATAGTTTACAAGTAGGTAGGAACGTACATACACGCATCAACACAAAATTAACTATATATACAAGTGCCAATATGTTTCTAAGTGGATCTGTACATCTTGAGAACAAATGTGTTTGTTGTGCGAGACCGCCGCCGAGTGCACCATTAATTCCAGTGTCTCAGCTCTCTTGATTCGCCTCTGCCCACTGACCTTGGACCCGCCCGGCAGGCACCGCAGCCCTCGTTCGAGGCGAAGTTCCATAGGCCCAGAGGCTGGCCGTTCACAGTCGCCTCGTACAGACAACCAGCGAACCTGGCGGACACCCCGACAGTTACGGTGACATAATGGGTGGCTGCAGCGACGGAGAGATTTGGCAGCTCCGTCAAACACGGCTAACAAGTATCAACTCACGGATGTATTGAACATGCTAGTGGCTGATAAACGAGAAACAAACCACGAAACTTCAAACGGCATTGCATATTTAACCTAAAACAAAGGTGCGCCAAAATATATCAGCATTACGGTCAGAAAAAAGCTACTGAAAACATGAAACTTTGAAGTCAGAAGCCTTTTACGCAACATCATTTGCCTGCACAGCCTTCCTCATCCTTACCCACCCCCTCCCCGCGGAACTGCCCCCCCCCAATCATCGCTTCTCACTCACCGTTTGGCGATGGTGTCGGTGTCTGTTCTATTGGGCGGCTGTCCGATATACACCCGACCGGATGAGGTCAGGTCCATGATAGAGAAGCCGTCAGAGGTCGAGTTGGACACGGTCTCCGGGTATTTGCCCAGACTCCCCGCGGCTGGCCGGACCGACAGACGGCCCAGACTACCGATCCTGCGGTCAGACGGGTCAGACGGGTCAGACGGGGTCACAGGAGGTCAGACGGGGTCACAGGGGGTCAGGTAGGGTCAGACGAGGTCAGACGGGTTACAGTGGATCAGACGGAGTCAGATAGGGTCAGGCGGGGTCAGCAAGGGGTCAGACGGGGTCAGACGGGGTCAGACGGGGTCAGACGGGGTCAGAAGGGGGCAGACGGACTACCAATTCTGCGGTTGGGCGGGTCAGACGTGTCTTATGGTGTTCCACGGGGGTCACACTGGGTCGGGTGGAGTCAGATAAGATATGGAGTCGCATGGACTTAACAGAGATCATACGACTCTAAATGCAGATGAAGTTAAAATGGTACAGTAAGCGTGAAACGGTGGCGAGCTTCGAGACTACTGTTCCAGTTACAACGATAAATATATCTAAAAAAAAATAAGAAGCACCATGGCAGTTATCATTTTCCAGGGAGCAGAAGCTGCTTGATCGATATGATGAATCATTTCTGAAAACAGTCAGGAAGTCATTTCTGAAAATGAAGTTGTTTGCATCAGCCCCCACCAAGTGTTTGACATTCCTAAGTGATGACGTCACCAGTCATGGCCCGTGGCCTTCGAAACATAAGAGCAACGGGGAATTGCGATTTTTTGGGATGATCTCCTGAAGGACACTACTGGGAAAATGTTGCTTTGCCTTACCATTATGGATTCGTGAAGACGTACAGGATTCCAGAAAATGGCGTCAGTTTGGTCAATTAACCTCAATTGAAAAATCCTCGATTTCTACAGCATTAGTGCACTTTTGGCCGTATATAGTGCACCCATTGGCTTCAGTATCAGTGACGTCATGATCTGCCTAACCTTATGTTCTAGTAACCTTGGTTTGCATCACTACCTGTTACAACGAGCCGCGGTCAGCGAACCAGTCACGCCGCTGCGGGCCGCTGCCTCTCAACAAGTTTCCACAGTCGCCCGTCTTCCCAGCCTGGCCATACCTCTCCTTCGCCAGTCTCTCCAGCTTAGCCATACCTCTCGGCGTCGATGATGTACCAGTGCTGGTCCTTCATCAGCTGCTCGTTGTTGGTCTTCAGTCGGCGCGGGTGCTCCACCGTCTGAGTCTGGCCGCCGTTGTCCATACGAAGCGAACCCGCCGGGTTAACCATCTCCAGTGCATGAAATCCTCTCAAAAACAGAACAATTAGTTGTGCTTTCAGCTGGCTGACCATCTCTAACGCCACTACAGCTCAGTGGAGTCACACAGAGGACCCTCCCACAACCCACTCCCGACAGTGGATGGGTACCATCCTCCTTCAAACATATCAACTTTACCGCTCTGTTCACAGTTTCTAGCTTCTAAATTCAGCCCCGACTTCTTCCATCTAATCAGCAGCAGCATGTGCCACGACTCACCTCCGTCTCTGAGGGCAGGTACAGCAGCAGGGCGTCCCTGGTCTTCGGGTCGGAGATGGCGTAGTTGAGCCGCAGGGAGGAGGCGGTGCTTGGCTGCAGTTGAGGGGCGCGGTAGGTTCGGCTACACAGACCGCCATCCGCTCCCCGCTCCGTCAGGGACACACGGATCTGGCGGCACAAAGACGAACATGTCATAACACGAATGCTTCACAAAAGTGAAGCCACTGGGCCCAACTTTATTTAATGCATTTTAAATAAATTTGGTTGTGTTGCGTTCTCAGCAAATACATTCACCAGCTCAAGTGCGCTTTGTTCAGAGGTGAGGTGTAAAATTGTCATTCACTATTAACTGATTGGAAATTCAGAGCAAACAGCCACATTATGTTTGACCTCAGGTCAGCTGTGTCTCAGCGTGCGTGCGTGTCTCAACACCCGTGCGTCCAATGCCGATCAGCTTCACCTGTCTCGGTGTCGTCTGGAACAGACCCGGAGGTCGTTGTGCAACCACGCGGCTACGACATGGAACAAACTGACGAAAAATGCTACCACTTACCAATAGTGTCTCAGTTGCGACTTTCAAACGTGCTATTGTTACGTTGCGACTGTAAAAAGGGGCCTAACGTTCTTCGAGTCATGGAATGTCGTACTCATTTGTAGGTGTCACTTGAATGCTGTATTAGTTGTCATTGTATTGTTGTAGCGAAAATGTAAGAAGCCCAGAATAGCCACTTGCAGATGTGTCTCAACAAATACATACATACATTATGTGACACTTGCATCTAATTACTTATATTTTCCTACCTAGCTATGCAATATGCGCGTTGGTTTCACTTCCTTGCACCATTTCGAGGAGCATTGGTATCAGCTCAAAATGACATGATCATCCGCACTGCCATCTGCCAGCTTACATTGGTGGCCGCCTGGCGAGCCTTAAGGATCTTGTTTCTGAGCTGCTTCAGCTTGAGCCCGACCGTGTCACCCTGATCCTGCAGCTCTTCCAGCTGCTCCTCCACTTCCTGAGCCCTGATGTCAGCCTCCGCGATGCTCCTCTGTGCTGAGGACACTGGGCGGAACAGGAGGACATGATAAGACATGGAGCAAACCAGCAGCCAAGATGAGCCAGTTGCATTTGGATGACAACAATCGCAGTCGTAGACGACCCAGTTAACACTGATTTATGAATCAGGGCAACCAGCTGTGGACATCGCAGGTGTTGATGATGGTGAGTTGATGCAGTGAAGCGCGGTCGAATACGTATGGTGTCTACGACAGTCGACACACAATATTGCCGAGCTGCAGCGCTAAACACAATCCGGGCCGCAATCCGCACAAACCGCCATGCACTAGCTCTTCGCAAACCGTATTACATCTTCAATCTTCAACGTTACGACTCAAACTGTAAGACGCAACATGTCCGTCAACGTTACACGCCAGGATTAAATCCCCTCACGTATTGCGGTGAAGTTGCCCATGCTGTCGCGGCCTCCGTTCAGCAGTCGCTGCAGACCGGGCCGCAGCACCGTCTCGATGTCCTGCTCGAGCCGCTCGGTGCGGCGGTCCACGGGACGACCGTGTCCAGCACCCGTAGTTTGCCTGGGCGGTGGCGGCGCGGGCAGACGGGCCGGCCAGCTCTGCGGGGAGGGGGGGGGTAGAGGTCGGCAGGGTCAGCACTGCCGGGTAGAGGAAATGGAGACACGACGGCAGACAGACCGGAAAATCAACCCAGATTGCTGCGAAGAATGCAGACTTGGCACTTGGGGGGAGTAATACGGGTGTAGCTGGGGGTAAACCAATGCAACAGTCCTGTGGGTAGATTTCATGGCCAGGGCTGGGACCTTACATTGAGACACATGACAGACACGTCAGAAAACATGCTGACTGAATCATACCTAGTAGCCCATTGACATGACAACACACAATGTCGCCGAAAAGGAGACCACGACCCGCTTGCTCTGTCTGCTTTAACTACAGCACTTCCAATTGACGTTTCTCGCGAGCTGAGTGTCCGTTTAAAGGAAATAGTTCACCTTCAACATGGGTTTTGAACTGAGATAGCTGTTTTGTAGGCCGTGTTGAAAAACCTTCACTGTAAGTTTTCTGTACTGAAAAGGCTCTCCAGCCGAATATATTTGACCTTCTGTTGAAAGAATGCGGGCCATAAACAAAGAATATCAAGAATGTGGACCTTCGGGAGGCCATACAGTAATATTACGCGACTACTCTCGAATCTGATTGGCTGAGCCATTCGATTCTTTTCGTTGAAGTTGCAGAGTACGCTATATAGTTTTGGTTAAATAAATAATTTGTACGTCCTTCTGTCCTGAATCGGCGCGATGTATGGCTATTTTTGACAACATGAAAAGAAGTTATATTTCAAAATATAATCAAATCGTGTTTGACAAAAACAATCCAATGTGAACTATTTCCTTTAACCCAAAATACTCACCATTGAGGTCATTTCTCGCCAGCTGAGTGCGCACATCTTCGTTGCTCTCCCGTGTCGTCCGCAGAGTTCCATTGATGACCTCGAGACGAGCTCGGCCGACCGCCATCTTATCCGACAGTACTACCACCTGGTGGAGACACGAGGAAGCTCTATTATCCAGCGTATTGCGTAACATTATAGCGTGAACAAACTTACAGCTGCTGTGACTTAACCCTCGCCCGGGTAGGGTAAAATCACTGCGTGTCCGAGTAGGGGGGGGGGACCTCCCTGGCTTTTCGCCCCTAATTGAGCTAGTAGAGCTTCGATTAAAAAAGCGAGCGTGTTGCTTGTGACGAGAAGAAGCTATTGACATTCAACTTTAAGGTCCTGGGTCAATACGTGACCTCTGGGGTCATATCAATGACTAAAATGGCATTAAGTCATTAATGTGTATAAAATGAATACTGATCGAGCTAAAAACGCGAATGAACATCTTCTCAGACTAGCCTGATGACTCAGACTAGCCCGATGTCTCAGACAAACCTGATGTCTCAGACCAACCTGATGTCTCAGACTAACCTGATGTCTCAGACTAACCTGATGTCTCAGGGTGTCGGCACGTTCAGATAGCACCTCTGACTTGGTTTTGGCCTGGTTTCCAAGAGACACGAGCGAATCTGTGTACCTGGGATACGCCTGAAAAGATGAGAACAGGTGTGTCAACCATATTGATACAGCATTTATACACGTAAACGTTATCAGTTAGCAAATGAGGAATAGTCGAACAATAAATGACTTGGCCATCAGCACACCACTGACCATATTAAGAGTATAAAATAACAATTGACGTGGTACTGGTGCCCAGCATGAAGAAGCGATTTCACTTTTAATAAACAAATACCAAGAGAAAAACTCGCACCAAAGCGCATTTCTACATTCAGCGATTTGCAGTGACCGGATACGAACTCTACGGACAGGAACAGCTTCAGACGAAGATCAGTGCGTTGTTGGTCCTGTGCCTGACCGTGGTAGGTGGTGGTTACCTGCTCGTAGGCGTGCTGCGCCGCGGCACTGGCGTCCTCTGCCGCCTGGCGGGCAGAGTTAAGAGCGTCCACGATGTTCTGGTAAGCCTCGGCGGCCTGCAGCGAGAGGTCCGCCTCCTGACGAGTCGCCTGGAACAGACTGCAGGACACGGCGGGTCAGGGCAGGCGCAGGGACAGACTGCACGGCACGGCGGATCAGAGGAGGTGCAGGAACAGACTGCAGGGCACAGCGGGTCAGGGCAGGGGAAGGAACAGATTGCAGGGCACGGTGGGTCAGGGCAGGGGAAGGAACAGATTGCAGGGCACGGCGGGTCAGGGCAGGGTAAGGAACAGACTGCAGGGCACGGCGGATCAGGGCAGGGGAAGGAACAGGCTGCAGGGCACGGTGGGTCAGGGCATGTGCAGGAATAGACTGCAGAAAACAGCGGGTCAGGACTAGTGGTGTGTCGGTACAGACGCGGTGCCTTCGAGAAAAGCGCTGCATTTATTGCTGCTGGTTTGAATGATATATATATGACGTAGATACGAGCAGAGTGAATATGGTTAACTAGAACATCTAGACCTCCACTGTAGCTTAGCGACAGCGTTCACACCGGTCGTTTCCGCCCTGAGAAGTCTGGAATGTTTGAAACGATTAGAAGTCCTTTACACACAATGAACATAATTCAAGCTTACAATGTCAGTGTCATTTAAAACAGTGATTCTCAAACAGAAGGTTATGACTAATGACCCCATGCGGGGTAGTGGTGCCTCTGGACGGGGTAACGGTGCCTCCGGACAGAGTAACGGCGAATGAGGAGCAGCTAAGCGATACATTATGGCTCAGATTCGTTTAACGATGACGCACAATGTACATTTACAGATTCTTCTTCCCTATACTCTCCACATCATTGCCAGAGCAAAACAAGTAAGATTTAATGATCATCAGCTTTGTGATACGGCTCCGTGTTGATATACGTTGGAAACGACTGTTTTACATTACCTACAAGCAAACGCAAACATGTCTAATTATATTCCTGTACCTAGATGGCGTTAGTAAAAACGCCTGAAGTTATTCTGTACCGCAGAGCTTGGAATCGAGAACTTTGGAAGTTTAGAGCGCCTCAACTCCAGGGTTATGCGGCCAAGTCGAGAACTGCGGTGAGCGAAATCGGACTACGGGGTAACTTTGCCTCAGCTTACCCTTCCAGCCTGTCGGCCCGCATCATCAGTGTGTTGGCGTGCACCTGGGCGGGTATCACATGCCGCACACGGTAGTCATCGGTCAGCTGATTGAGGCCGTCCGTGCGCCGCCGCAGCTGTTCATCAGACTGCTGCAGCTCAAACTGCTGGTCACGCAGATCCTGCCGCACAGAACAACGGCAAACGGTTATGGGGTGACAGGTCCCGCTTCATTCTGAATATTGCCAGACTAAATGGCATCTTCGACATGTGCTAAATTTCAACATAAGAACGCCATAAGTAAGTAATATATGAACGTCATACTCAAACATATTCATATTTAACATATGAACGTCATAAGTAAGTAAGTATAAGTAAGTATAAACAGTCATGTTAATGAGACAAATTCACTGCCCTTACTAGCTTATGATATACAAATATATAGTGGTAAATTTAATTGCAATGTCAGTCCCACAGCCGAGGCGTCTCCAGATGATAGCTTACGATCAGATCTCCCTTGGCGGCGTCATACAGCAGCCGTATATCCCTGAGCAGCGCCGAGGAGTTGGCCAGCGAGCCGTCACACATGGCACCCAGCCGATTAACCTCCTGGTGTTTCTCCGTCAGCGCCGTCAGCCGCAACCGCAGCGTCTTCAGCAGGCTCTCCAGCTGGGGGAGGACAGAGAAGAGCGTTCGGCGATGGCAGGGAGACCACGTTCGCCATAGGTCAAACAGGGCAGGCGGGAATAGAGGAGGATAAACGATTCCGACCTACAAATACTTCACTGGCAGTTGTTGACAATCAAACGACGGAGACTCCCCGTGGCACTGGTCGCCATGATGTCGCCTTGATGTCGGCCTGATGTCGTGATGTCGCCTGATGTCGCCTGATGTCGCCTGATGTCGCGTCTTCAGCGGAGAAAAAAGCTAAATAAATAAGCTCCCTAAGGGTCGATCTATTTCATACAGTCGGACGCTTAAGACCAAACCTCTGCACGGACTGACCTCTGCACCGACTGACCTCTGCACGACCTGACTGACCCTCTGCACGACTGACCTCTGCACGAACTGCTGACCTCTGCGTCGGCGTGACCTCTGCGATCGGCTTGACCTCGTGCACGACTGACTGGACCTCTGCGAATCGGCTGACCTCTGCGGATCGGCTGACCTCTTGCACGACTGACTGACCTTGCGATCGGCTGACTCTGCGATCGTGCTGACCTCTGCACGCTGACTGACTCTGCGATCGGCTGACCTCTTGCGATCGGCTTGACATCTGGCAACGAGTCTGACTGACCTCTGCGATCGGCATGACCTCTGCACCGACTGACTGAACCTCTGCGATCGGCGTTGACCTTGCGAATCGGACGACCTCTGCACGACTGACTGACCTCTGCGATCAGCTGACCTCTGCACGACTGACTGACCTCTGCGATCGGCTGCCGGACGCCGTCCGTCACCAGGAAGGTCATATCGGTGAGTCGTTCTCGCAGCTGGTCCAGCCGCTCGCTGGTGCTGCTCAGCAGGCCGGGACTGCTGCTCAGCAGGCCACGCAGCCGGCTCAGCAGACTGCTGGCGCTCAGCAGCTCCGTCTCAGCAGCGATCACGGCCGGCGCCAGCTCCACGGCCTGCATCTGGGCCAGCAGGGCCTCAGCCTCGGCCAGGACGCCCTCCACGCCGGCAGACGAGGTCTCCCCGATAGCGTAGTTGAGCAGCTGAGCCACGGTCTCTGTTGGAGGGAGGTGGTGATGTAAAGAGTGCTGCGCTTGCCGGTACATGCAGTGCTGCTGTGACGGTCATTTTGTCTCAGACTTTACACGTATATACGAACAACACAATCTGGTACAATGGTAATATAAAACGATAAAAATAAAAGCTTGCACGAATTCCAGGAGATAATCGGGATAACGTCTATGAAGCTGAAACAGTCGCGGAAAGGTCACGGAAAACGCTAGCTTCTCCACACAGGTAGGTACCTGGAGGTCACGCAACGTATTTCGACCACCTCAAATGACCATTCAGCTACGAACATGCAGTGAAGGTAGAGTCAGCTCAGCAGACAACATACCAGCGTAATGCTATGATCTCAGCACTGCCAACAACATAAAGTGTACACTCAGCAACAGCGTGACGCGGCGGCCTACCCTTTGCCTCAAACTCCGTCGTCTTGACCGACTGATAGATCTCCTCTATCTCGTTACGGAAGCGTCTGACGTCATTCATCTTAGCCGGCAGCATCTGAAGCAGGTCCTCCGCCTGTTAAATGAAAGACAGTAACATAGTGACGTCAGTGGGCGCCTGTACAATGAAAGTCGGTAATATAGTGAGTTCAGTGGGTCAAAGATGCCGGTGATGAGCAAAACAATGTCGTTACGCAGGTATACAGGTCTACTGGTGGTAGTCGTTTCACACATAGTCTGACCATATTGAGTCTGAACGGGGTCAGCATGACTCTGTTGGTTAGCATGTGGAGCTACGAGTGCACTTATCGTAGACGTCATTGGTTTTCGGAGTTTCGTTGTAGCAGTGGGGACGAATGGTTCATTTCCGAGGCAGAGTTACTGAGCGGATATAAATCCACAGCTTAAACAGAACACATGTAAAACTAGGAACCGACTTGGCGTCGACAAGATACATGCACCTCGAACAAAAGGAACCAGCAGACTAAGCGTCCACTTGCGATTCCGTCGCACAAACTGGCCCCTCCCCCGCCACATAGCTTCCCCACACAGGCAGATCAACTCACCGTAATAAGGATGGTGTTGGCGAACTTGCTGAGGTCCAGCATGTCATAGATGGAGCGCAGCGACAGCTGGCTCTCCTGGTACAGCTCCAGCTCCTCCTGGACCAGCTCGGAGGCGTTGGAGACGGCGTAGTAGCGGGCCCAGGGGGCGCCACCCGCGCCGGTCAGGTTCACGGTCACCACCACAGAGGTCATCTCGTCAATGTCCTCAAACATGTGCTCCACACATCCGTCCTGGCAGGCTGAGGAAGGGGCACACGTCAGTGCGCGCGTCACAGGCTGATGGGACACACGCCAGTGAGGAGCGGGACACACGTCACAGGCTGAGAAGAGCGGGACACACGTCACAGGCTGAGGGAGCGGGACACACGTCACAAGCTGAGGAGACGGGACACACATCACAGGCTGAGAAGACGGGACACACATCACAGGCTGAGGAGACGGGACACACGTCACAGGCTGAGAAGACGGGACAAACGTCACAGGCTGAGAAGACGGGACACACGTCACAGGCTGAGAAGACGGGACACACGTCACAGACTTAGAAGACGGGACACACGTCACAGGCTGAGAAGACGGGACACACGTCACAGGCTGAGAAGACGGGACAAACGTCACAAGCTGAGAAGACGGGACACACGTCACAGGCTGAGAAGACGGGACAAACGTCAGGGGTCGTTCGTAGCTCAGCCTAGGCTAAGGACTTGGCCTGCATTGGGCCGCTTGTGCTCGTTGATGATTAGCTGAATAAACTATGTTGAACGTATGTGAACTTTGCGAGCGTTTTAACGTTACAGAAAATACATCAATTATTCAAAGCTGCTGCGAGGAACATGTTAAACGTTAACAATATTATCAATTGGCAATTTTTATTGGCAATATAATCATTTTTAAGTTTTATTTTCTGTAATATAATACGAGGATAAGGTCAATGATACCGATAATATTGTTAACGTTAAAGGAAATAGTTCACCTTCAACATGGGTTTTGACTGAGAAGATAGCAGTTTTGTGCCCGTTTGTTGAAAAAACCCTAACGTGCAAGTTTTCGGGGGCTGAAAGGGCTTCCAGCCGAATATATTTACTTTTGTCGAGGATTGTGGGCCGTCACATGGCCTGGCAAGGCTAATGTGGGCCTCCACGCCTGAGCAGAGGCCTGTAAGTTATCTTACGCGGGACTATGCAGTTCGAATCTGATCATTGGCTGAGCCGCGGTTTGACGTGCGGAGAGTACGCGCATATAGTTTTGATGGAATTAAAGAATGTACGTCCTTTGTCTGAGTCGGGAGTGTATGGCTATTTTACATTATGAAAAGAAGTTGTATTTAAATTATAATAAATTGAATATGTTTGAAAAAACAATCCAAGGTGAACTATTTTCTTTAAAGCGTTTTTTCTTCGTATAATAAGTTGCATAAATTAAGTGGTGTTGACATGACCGCGCCGTGGTACAGCCTCTGACCTTGACACCCGCGCTCAGTAACGAAGTGCCGGGCGGCGCAGTGGGCGCAGTCTCTGCCGACCACGCCGGGCCGGCACTGACACTGTCCGCTGGTGACGTCACAGGTGTTAGTGACGCTGCCGACCAGATCGCAGGCGCAGGCAGTGCAGCCGACCCCTGGCTCCAGCGCAGAGCCGTAGTAACCGAACGCGCACCTGACGGGGCAGGCATGGGTGTCGTCAATACACAGCAGGGTTAGCATATAGTTACCGGGCTCAGGGGAATGGTTATGACCCGAAGTAGTACTTAGAATGGCTCATTGCATTGCGGTTTATACTGTATAACACGTCACAGGTTAAAGAATAACCCAAAGAATTTTTAAAAGCAGGTTAACCATTGGTGAACTAAGGAAATGACTTCTATAGAGGAACATGCAATCTCTCCGTATGACAATAGCCAGGAGAAACACAAGTGTAAGTGTTTAGTACACAAGTGAGACATGCAGAGACTGTGTTGCACAAGTAGACTACACAGTCTCAGTGTTGGCTACCAAACTACTGGAGAATCACACCAACGAACTAACTAAACGCCACCGTTTCCTATCAGGCGCAGTAGGCCTGCTGTAGTCAGCCGATCAGAGTCCGCTCACTTGTCCCAGCGCTCTCCGGAGTAGCCGGGCTCACACTCGCAGCGGAAGCCACCCTGGAGGTCACTCACTTGTCACAACGCTCTCCGGAGTAGCCGGGCTCACACTCGCAGCGGAAGCTGCCCTGGTAGTTGGAGACGCAAGTCTCGGCGTTGGCGATCTGCGCGGTGGGGCACAGACACGGCAGACACGGGCCTGCTCCGGGTTACCGTAGTAACCCCGCGTGCAAACCTCGCAGTGGTCGCCGGCGGTGTTGTCGGAGCACTCCCTGTACAGAGACGGGAGGGGAAGTGGCGGTCAGGTAACGGAGGGAAGATAGAAGGAAACGCCAGCTCTGCACAGGATTACCGATAGAGTGGGTTGTCACACTACACTGGCAGTCGGTGAAGTCGGTTCGGGTACAACGATCGCTGATGTGTTCTAGACTTGTCTTAAATTGCGTGAGCGAATCATATTAGTCGCCAGTAATAACCATTGGTAAATGAAATGCTATGTATTCAGGATTGATACCAAGAATAACAAAAAAGATCAGCTGTTTGTCATTACGCTGTACACAAATCTACCTCAACTGAAGAAACGGTAGACACCCAACCGGTTAGCTCACCCGAGAGTGCCCTGTGGTGGGGTCGGTTAGCTCACCCGGCAGTGTCCTGTGGTGGGGTCGGTTAGCTCACCCGGCAGAGTCCTGTGGCGGGGTCGGTTAGCTCACCCGGCAGTGTCCTGTAGCGGGGTCGGTTAGCTCACCCGGCAGTGCCCATGTGGCGGGTCGGTTAGCTCACCCGACAGATGTGCCCTTAGCGGGGTCGGTTAGCTTCACCCGGCAGTGTCCTGTGGCGGAGGTCGGTTTACTCACCCGACAGTGCCCTGTTGGCGGGGTCGGTGTAGCTCACCCGCAGGTCTGTGGCGGGGTCGGTTAGCTCACCGACAGCTGTCTTGGCGGCGGCCTCGGTTAGCTCACCGCAGTGCCCTGTGGCGGGGTCGTGAGCTCACCCGGCAGTTGCCCTTGCTGGTGGCGGTCGGTTAGCTCACCCGGCGAGTGTCTTGTGGCGGGGTCGGTTAGCTTCACCCGGCAGGTGGCCGTGTTGGCGGGGGTCGGTTAGCTCACCCGGCAGTGCCTGTGGTAGGGGTCGGTTTAGCTCACCCGGCATCCTGTGGCGGGGTCGGTTAGCTCACCCGACAGTGCCCTGTAGTGGGGTCGGTTAGCTCACCCGGCAGTGCCCTGTGGCGGGGTCGGTTAGCTCACCCGACAGTGTCCTGTGGCGGGGTCGGTTAGCTCACCCGGCAGGGGCAGTTGCCTGTGGTGGGGTCGTTAGTCACCCGGCAGTGTCCTGTGGCGGGTCGGTTAGCTCACCCGGCAGTGCTGTGGCAGGGGTTCGGTTAGCTCACCGGCATGTCCTGTGGCGGGGTCGCGTTTAGCTCACCCGGGCAGCGGCAGTGCCTGTGAGTGGGGTCGGTTAGCTCACCGGCAGTGTCCTGTGCAGGGGTCGCGTTAGCTCACCGGCAGTGCCCTGTGGCGGGGCGGTTAGCTCACCTGGCAGTGCCCTGTGGGGGGGGTCGTTAGCTCACCCGCAGTTGTTTGTGGCCGGGGTCGGTTAGCTCACCCAGCAGTGCCCTGTGGCGGGGGTCGGTTAGCTCACCACAGGCCTGGGTGGGTCGGCTTAGCTCACCCGGCTAGTGCCCTGTGGCGGGGTCGGTGTAGCCTCACCCGGCGGTCTGTGGCGGGGGTCGGTTAGCTTCACCCGGCGAAGTGCCCTGTGGCGGGGTTCGGTTAGGCTCACCGGCCAGTGCCCTGTGCGGGGTCAGTTAGCTCACCGGCAGTGCCTTGTGCTCGGGTCGGTTACGTCACCCGGCCAGTGCCCTGTGGCGGGTCGGTTTAGCTCACCCGGGCAAGTGTCCTGTTGGCGGGGTCGGTTAGCTCACCGGCAGTGCCTGTGGTGGGGTCGGTTATAGCTCACCGGCAAGTGCCCTGTGGCGGGTCGGTTAGGTTCACCGACAGTGCCCGTAGTCGGGTCGGTTAGCTCACCCGGCAGTGTCGTGTTGGCGGGTCGGTTTATAGCTCACCCGACAGTGCCCTGTGGCGGGGTCGGGTTAACGGCTCACCCGCAGTGTCTGTGGCGGGGGTCGGTTAGCTCACCCGCAGTGCCCTCTGGCGGTGTTGGTTAGCTCACCTGGCAGTGCCCTGTGGCGGGGTCGGTTAGCTCACCCGGCAGTGCCCTGTGGCGGGGTCGGTTGGCTCACCCGGCAGTGCCCTGTGGCGGCTCCTGTGGTGGGGTCGGTTAGCTCACCCGACAGTGCCCTGTGGTGGGGTCGGTTAGCTCACCCGACAGTGCCCTGTGGCGGGGTCGGTTAGCTCACCCAGCAGTGCCCTGTGGCGGGGTCAGTTAGCTCAACCGGCAGTGCCCTGTGGTGAGGTCGGTTAGCTCACCCGGCAGTGTCCTGTGGCGGGGTTAGTTAGCCCAACCGGCAGGCGGCAGTGCCCTGTGGTGGGGTGGTTAGCTCACCGGCAGTGTCCTGTGGCGGGTCGGTTAGCTCACCCGGCCAGGTTGTCCTGTGGCGGGGGTCGGTTAGCTCAACCCGGCAGGGTCCTGTGGCCGGGGTCGGCGTTAGCTTCACCGGCAGGCGGCAGGTGGACCAATGTGGTGGGGTCGGTTAGCTCACCGGCCAGTGTCCTGTGGCGGGGGGTCGGTTAGCTCCCCCGGCCAGTGCACCTGTGGCTGGGTTCGGTTAGCGCACCGGCAGTGCCCTGTGGCGGGGTCGGTTAGTCAACCCCGCAGTGTTTGGTATGGCTGGGCGGTTAGCTTCACCCGCAGCAGAATGCCCTGTGCGGGTCGATTAGCTTCACCCGACAGCTGCCCTGTGGTGGGGTCGGTTAGCTCACCCGGCAGTTGCCCTGTGGCGGGGTCGGTTAGCTCACCCGCAGGTGTCTTGGCGGGTCGGTGTAGCTCACCCGGCAGATGCCTGTTGGCCGGGTCGGTTAGCTCACCGGCAGTGCCTGTGGCGCGTCAGTTTAGCTCAACCCGGCAAGTGCCTGTGGCGGGGCGGTGTAGCTCACCCGGCCAGTGCCCATGTGCGGTCGGTTAGCTTCACCCGGGCAGTGTCCATGGTGGCGGGTCGGTAGCCACCCGGGCAAGTGCCCTGTGGCGGGGTCGGTTAGCTCACCCGACAGTGTCCTGTGGCGGGGTTAGTTAGCTCACCCGGCAGTGTCCTGTGGCGGGGTCGGTTAGCTCACCCGGCAGTGCCCTGTGGCGGGGTCGGTTAGCTCACCCGACAGTGACCTGTGGTGGGGTCGGTTAGCTCACCCGGCAGTGTCCTGTGGCGGGGTCGCAGACCTGAGAGCGGCCATTACATTGGCACGGTACTGACTCGCCCACCAGGTCAATGATGATCTCACTGTTACTGAAGCCGGGCGTGAACGAACGGTAGAAGCCGATGCTCGGATCCTGCCAGAATCGATGCAAGAAACGTCACGATCGCATCATAACACTCAGTCACTTACAAAATCACACCAGATCAAGCACCAGTCACATCACGACCACATCAAGCGCAAAGCACACAATAAACACATACTTAACATAAAACACGAACACGACTTACACTACAATTCGAAACTGTTTTAATCCGTTATTTACTAAGAGGAGTTCCGTTTGTAGATCAGCTATTACCAAGCACAGCCAACGGTCATATGACGTTCGATTTCGGCGGTACCGCCAGCAGTCACGCCTCGTCACTCGTCAGAAGTGCCTCACCAGCAATGCCTCACTCACCTGACATGAGGAGCCGTTGTAGCCCTTAGGACAGGCGCAGCGTTCGATGCCCAGAGCGGTGCTGCCCGCGTGTCCGTAGGTCGGCTCGGCGATGTCCCAGCTGACATCCGACAGTCTGACAGACAGCAGGACAGCAGGTATGACAATGACAGTCTGACAGACAGCAGGTATGACAATGACAGTCTGACAGACAGCAGGTATGACAATGACAGTCTGACATACATCAGGTATGACAATGACAGTCTGACAGACAGCAGGTATGACAATGACAGTCTGACAGACAGCAGATATGACAATGACAGTCTGACAAGACAACAGACAGGTCTGACAATGACAGTTCCTGACAGGACAGCAGGTATGAAATGACAGTCTGACAGACAGCAGGTATGACAATGCAGTCTGACAGACAGCAGGTATGACAATGACGTCTGACAGACAGCAGGTTGACAATGACAAGTCTGAACAGACCAGCAGGTATGACAATGACAGTCTGACAGACCAGCAGATATGACAACGACAAGTCCTGACAGACGCAGGGTATGGAACAAGATGGAAGTCTGACAGACAGCAGGTATGACAATGACAGTCTGACAGACAGCAGGTTGACAGATGACGTCCTGACAGACAGCAGGTATGCAATGACAGTCTGACAACAGCAGGTATGACAATGAACAGTCTGACAGACAGCAGGTATGACAATGGACAGTCTACAGACAGCGTAGACAATGACAGTCTGACAGACACAAGGTATGACAATGACAGTACTGACGACAGCAGGTATGGACAAATGACAGTCGCCAGACAGCAGGTAAATGACAATGACAGCTCTGACAGACAGCAGGTATGACAATGACAGTCCTGAAGACAGCAGGTATGACAATGACAGTCTGACAGCAGCAGTATGACAATGACGTCTGACAGAACAGCAGTATGACAATGACAGTCTGACAGACAGCAGGTATGACAATGACAGTCTGACAGACAGCAGGTATGACAATGTCGGAACTAGATACATAGGTACATCGACTTCACACGTCTTCCTCAGAGACGGCTAGTACTGGTATATGAAGTACTTGTCATTGGCGGAACGTTATGAAATGTTATAATTTATGGAAACATGGAAACAAACGTCTGTATGTCTGTATGACATGATGACATATGCTACATTGGGAGTAACAAAATGGTGCACGTTGTACCTACTGCGAATGATCATCATGTTTGCATTACTAGTATACACGCAACACACTTGTTATCATATTACATAATACATATGTTTAGCATCCTCGCAAAGCGCGAACCATAACCATGACATAAACTTCGGTCAAACTGTTTGCACCGCTGCTAACCACTTATATAGAAGCACTAGGCAGTCGTCGATATTCAAAGATCCAAAGACACACTGTCCCCCAGTGTTACATCTGTACCACAGCCTGACAAACCAGCCTGCTACGACTAGCAGACATCCCGGACACCGCCGTTAGAGTACCGCCGACAGCAGTAGAGGGACTCACTCGGCGCGGGTGGCGTCAATGAAGTCAGTGGCTCGAATGAGCACGTGCTGGGTGTTCTGCAGAGCCACCATCAGCATCTCACGCGTCACCAGAGCGCGACGGTCCCCCTTCACACGCCAAAAGTTCTCATGAAGTCTGTGGAGTACAAGATGTATAAGTCGCTATGACACTAGGCTATGAACAGCTGGGGATATTTACTTTTGTATGCATATTTCGACATTGTATAGTATATCCTCGCAAACAGGTTGAGAGATAAGTATCAATCTTGTATTCATTGTGAACAATTTGCCTACTTGTCCATTCACAGCGATAGCACTAAGACCCGCGACAGCTCATGCCATTCAGCCATCCACCTCACCTCTCCTGACCATCCACACACCACCTGTCTCCCCCCGCGGCACTCACTTGACCTGGTAGTATCCGTCTGGCTGGGTGACGGGCGGGTAGTGCTCCAGCACCAGCCGGATGTTGCCCTGCAGCTGCACCAGCGGGTAGCTGGACAGGATGCTGGCCGGGAACGGCCGCGATCCGCCGAAACTCCGCGACCGGAACCGCAGGTGGCCGTTATAGGAGCGGACCTGTCCCGGGGCAGAAGATGGAGCTAGTGAAGCACGGGGAGCATGAAGACACAGGTTAAATAAAGTGTGATGGGCAAGAGTAAAAATTATTAAGAAGTCTTCTGAGCTGTGTTACAAACGCGGTTTAGCAAGACCGAGCATCATCTTAGAGTTAGATAAAAATCAGGTAAATGAGATATCGAAATAGAATATGAGCACAACACAATATTAAGCCGTTAACTTCACTTTAAGTTCTGAGTTTTACCACTACGCTACATATGGTACAGTAAACAGCATCACTTCATATCATTTCCATCAGCCCCCTCGTCATCATACCTTATCTCCGAGGAACTCGGTCGGCAGCTGCCAATAGATGGGGGCATCGGAGGGGTACTTGAGGCCCACAGTGACGTCGCCAGAGAAGCCGGGCAGCACGCGCAGCGAGTTGGTGACGTTCAGTCGCATCTGGCCTTCCGCCAGCGTAACGGCCCGGTTGTTCGGCAGCGTGAGCTGCGGAAGAGGACAGTCAGCTGATGATGGAGCTGGACGCGACCAGCTGACGAACGACCAGCGTCAGCTGACGACGACCAGCGTCAGCGACAGCGTCAGCTGACCTTTGCGGGGAGAGGGGGCTGATTGGAAGCACATTTTCTCAACCGAGATGGTGAAACAGAGTCGGGACGAACTTGAGTGTCCTGACTCTGAGTTAGAGACGGAGGTCGTATGACAGGGACAGTGAAAAAGAAGGGGCGCTGAAGAGTCAGTTAATTTGAAAGAGACGAGAGAAAAATAGATGCACTCATGGAGAGCCTCACACGTAATAAAGTTGCAAGTTAAGGTAATATATAAAAAGCAAATGTAAATAAAAGGAAGAAGAAAGCAAATGAAAGAAAATGGAAAGCTAACAAAAATAATAATAGCAAAAAGTCGAGAAACGAGGACGATAGGTACTCATACGGCCCCCAACACTCCAATAGCGAGTAGGGTACATCCCGTTTCCTCCGCCTTGAAGTTATGTCACAAATAACACGATGGTGACATAGCATCAGTAGCATCGATGCGGTGCATGCAGGAGTAGGGGTGACGGAGGCCGCATATGGCATGCTCATGCAGTACATCCTAGCTAGCTACATAAGAGGCCGTCGGGTGTAACAGCAGCAGTAGCAGTGCAGAGGGCAGCAGTCAAGCTCGGCGGTCAAGTGTAGCAGCAGCAGTAGCAGTGGAGAGGGCAGCAGTAAAGCTCGGCGGTGGGTGCACGGGTAAGGGTACGGGTGAGGCACAGGAGTCCAGTGCCTATCCTACGCAATACGCATGCAAATGACAGTCAGGTGTGTGCGAGGATAAACTCTGGGAGCTGCGTAAGCCCCGATGGGGTGCTTCCCACGGACCCGGTGCTCTTGTGCGTGCCTTGGCAGTCCGGTGCGGGCTAAATTGACTAGCTGAAAGCGGCTGCCCTGCTAAATCCCTGCAGAGTCGCGGCTTCGCTACCCGTGTCGGTTCTCTTTAAGCCTGCCAAACGGCGTCCCAGATCACCCAACGGTGCAGTCTTGCGGTGCAGTCTTGCGGAAAGGTACGGCGCGCGCGACGATGCGGTGCACTGCGATGCTGCGCGTTCGGTGCGATGCGATGCGTTCGTGCGACGCGACGCGACGCTTTCTGTTTAGCGCACCGCAGTGCGTCCCAATGCGAACCAGCGCGCTCGCGCAGCACGAGGCACCTGCAGTGCAATGCAATGCGTCCGTGGGATTCTATACAGTGCGATGCAGTGCAATGCAGGGCGATACAATGCAGACAAGTGCGTCCGTGCGATGCGTCTGTGCGTTGCAATGTGATCCAGTGCAGTACAGTGCGTTCGTGCGTTGCAGTGCAGTGCAGTGCAGTGCAGCGCAGTGCAGTGCAGTGCAGTGCAGTGCAGCGCAGTGCAGTGCAGTGCAGTGCAGTGCAGTGCAGTGCAGTGCAGTGCAGTGCAGTGCAGTGCAGTGTCAGTGCAGTGCAGTACAGTGGCAGTGCAGTGCAGGCAGTGGCAGTGCAGTGGCAGTGCAAGTGCAGTGCAGGTGCAGTGCGTGCAGTGCAGTGCATGTACAGTGCAGTGCAGTGGCGCCCGTACGTGGATGTAGCAGATCTCCTGTGTGTTCCACGGCACGACGGGCAGCGTCCAGAACGAGTCGCCGCGCTCACTATAGGCCAGCACGACGGTACGCTTGGTCTGGATGACCGTCTGCTGGAACACGCCCGTCAGTAGACCGCCACAGAAGACGACGGAGACGCCACAGAAGACGACGGAGACGGAGAGGGAAAGGTCACAGGAGACGGCCTGTAGCCTTTTTCATGGAAGATATTACACACCGGTTGTATGTGTTTAGTTTGTAGGTTTGTAGTAAGGCACATCAATATGTTATATGTATTATATTAATATATTATAATATGATAGAAACATGTTATATGTATAGGCACATTTACAATTATACTTACACGAGCGTGTGTATAGCAAAACGTATTTAAAATGTGTAAGTTGTATAATCGGAATTTACAACATACACATACAACCGGTGTGTGAGTATCTTTAAGAAAAAGGCTGCAGGACGGGGTGGGAAAGGTCGCAGGTACGGCCAAGACGGGGAGGAGAGATCTACGTCGACTAATCAGTGAGTCAGATTTTACGTCGACTAATCAGTGAGTCAGATTTGATACAAGAAAGACGCAGCGTGAGATGCAAGCTAGACGCTGAACCAGAGTCCAAAGCAAATGGAAGAGAAGAGGACATGTTTCGGCTTAATATTCACCGAGCCTGGCGGAACAGTTGGTCTCACTTCGTGTCCAGAAGCACAACGATGCTGTACATGGGGAGGAAGGAATGTCTACATATCTGTTCCAGAAAGAAAGAAAGGAAAACATAATAGTCCAATGACTGGGGGCTACCAGTGCGAACGAAGGAATACAAATCCGTTAGAGACAAAAAGGAGCCGAGACGTTTGCTATGCGGACCGCACTGTTTGTGAGTCTTAGTGTTCTAAGAACCGCTACCGAGATTGTGCGGTCATATGGGAAGTCATTATTTAGAGGCGTCAGGCTGATTAGTCTCACACCAAAACATCACAACTCCTCACACTAAATTAAGGTCATAATACAATGACGCACGTTGTACGTTTTAAAACCGTGAATCCATGCAATTAACGGGCATACATACGTATTTTCACGCATTATGGCACGAAGAGACCAGTTATTAGAAATATGTATTTTGTCACTTTGTCACACAGCTTAATTAGCCGTATACGTAATACAAATTGTATTATAATACTATCGTTAAACGTATATCTACGAAAATAAGTAATGTGGAACTGTAGTTTTCAGTACGTTAATGTTAACTACATTAACAACGTTAACTGATAGCGATAACGTAACCAATCGCATACCTAATGATATGATTATGTCGTGCCGCACGGCAACAGCGCATTTCACGAGAAGAGTCTACAGCGTGGGTGTACGTACGTACCGGCACCCAGGCGAACTCTGCCTGTGAACACTGCCCGCTCCTGGTGAAGCAGAAGCAGCCAGTGCAGCCGTTGGGGTTGTCGGCGCTCCTCCCGAACGTGCCCTCCACGCACTGGTCACACTTCTCACCCTCAGTGTTTTTCTGCGGGAGGTAGAGGATAGGTACTGCGAGTTACAGTGAGCCACGAACGTCATAGGTAGGCCATAGGGGTCATGGAGATAAGAGTCACACATAGGTATATGGGCAATCCAGGACATATCACCAATGTAAGGGGAAATGTATACCACACTATTCTATATCTCCACGGTGTATGAGGTTATCCTTGGCGCTGATTTCGATTTTCAAATTTATACGATCGTCAGAAAACGTCAGGAAACAGTCGGTACGGTGTCAAAAGATAGGGGTCAGCGAAATGTCTGGTCAAGATTAAACTTCCAACTATCTTTGTCTGCATATCTCCATAATTCAAAAAGTTAGCTGAGTAAAATCAAACATCATTAGAAGGCAGAATAAATTATAGTGCGATGACATAACTGCAACCACTAATGTCTAGATTTAATAGCTTGACCAATACTATATTACCTTTATTTCAGGTCAAGGTCAAACAACATTTGCCGTCCGGTCTCGTCACAGGAACAGTTGCCCTGGGCGTCACACAGGGTCGTATCACACCTCCTTACCTTACAGCGGCCACTGTTCCGTCTCAGGATTGCGCACCACGGGACAGTTGCCCTGGCGTCACACAGGGCTCGTATGCACCTCCTTACCTGTGACAGCGGCACTGTCCGGTCTCGTCACGACCAAGAGACCGATGAATAGATCCACGGCGGCGCCGAGCACAGGAGCGCCGTGACCTTCAGTGTCACAACGCTCGGGAGCTGGAAGAGGTATGCCAGATCTGCACGAGCTATCAGAGCGGGACACCGCGTGTACGTGCGTGGCCGCACACGTCAGGCTCCGCAAAACTCAGCGGCACTAGCGATAATCCTTTCCAGATTTTGTCTAGATGACGATTTACCTCCGGTGCGCTCCGATGTTCCGGATACGAGAATGCGTTAACAAATTGTTCACAATTGTCCCCTCGCCTCGAGAAGGAGTGCTACAAACATGTGTCATTTACATATCTCTTTTGCCAAACTCCTTTGAAGCTCTGCTAAAAGGGACGACTGCTGTTCACCATGGCTTCTCTGCATAGGGGAACGCTTTGCGCACGAGGTCGAGAGAGAAGGGGGTCATATCACTAACTCTGGCTTACCTTTAGCGAGCCAGCTAGTGCGCGTGTACACGATGGTCTTTCACAGAGGAGGAACAGTTCCCCATCGTGGTCCGTTGTCACCAACACACGCTCTCTCCTGTACCTGCGTCTCGTGACATATCTGTCTACAGCGGCAGGCTTCCGATTCGAATCGGCGCTATGTGCTCCGCCACAGGCGTTGCGCTAGGGCGCACACAGCAGAGAGGTGGCGTGACACTGAGCTCGCGCCATTACACCGTTAGCAGTAGCGTCGCACTGTCCGGTGTGGTGTGTGAGATTGCGATGGGACAGTTGCCTGGGCGTCACACAGGCATCTAGTATGAATCGCATCCTTCTATCTTCACGACCGGTGAGTACACTCGAGGCCGTGCTGCCATCGACAGGAACAGTTGCCCTGGGGTCACCACATATTGACGCAGCGAGCCCTATCGATTACCTGTTACGCACAGGCAACTGCCCAGTCCCTGTACAAGGGACAGTTGCCCACTGGGCGTCACAACAAGGTCAATAATCACACCTCTTACCTACAGCGGCACGTGTCCGGTCTTCGTCACAGGGACGAGTTGCCCTGGGCGTCACACAGGGTCGTATTGCGCACCTTACAGCGGCAACTGTCCGGTCTCGTCACAGGGAAGTTGCCCGGGCGTCACAAGGGTCGTATCCTTCACTCCTTACCTTAACAGCGGCACTGCCGCGGTTCCTCGTCACAGGACAGTTGCCCTGGCGATCACACCAGGTGTATCTTACTTACAGCGGCACTGCCCCGGTCTCGTCACAGGGACAAGTTGCCCTGGGGCCCCCGGTCCCCCCCCACCCGCTCCCCAACACAGGGTCGTATCTACCTTACGCGGCACTGTCCGGTCTCGTCACAGGGAAGTTGCCCTGGGGACCAGGATCCGTATGCACCCCTTACCTTACAGCGGCACTGCCGGTCTCGTCACAGGGAAGTTGCCCTGGGCGTCACACAGGCGTCATATCGACACCTCCTTACCTTACAGCGGCACTGCCGGCCTCGTCACAGGAACGTTTGCCCGGGCGTCACACTCCTCCGAGCCGGTCCGAGTCACAGCGGCATCGCCTGACGCAGCGGAAAGTCCGAAGGAAGCCTGGCTGACACCGGTCACAACTGGGGGGGGGAATGGTTTGTCACAGTCGAGATGGGGGGCGGGGTAGAATGGGGTGTCACGAGTCGCAAGATGGGGGGGGGTTAGAATTGGTGTCACAGTCGAGATGGGGGGGGGGGGTAGAATGCGTGTCACAGTTGCGAGTGGGGGGGGGGTAGAATGGTGTCACAGTCGAGATGGGGGGGGGGTAGAATGGTGTCACAGTCGAGATGGGGGGGGGTAGAATAGGTGTCACAGTCGAGATGGGGGGGGGGTAGAACTGGTGTCACAGTCGAGATGGGGGGGGGTGAGAATGGTGTCACAGTGAGATGGGGGGGGGGGGGGTCGAATGGTGTCACGTCCGAATAGGGGGGGGGGTAGAATGGGGTCACAGTTCCGAGATGGGGGGGTAGAATGGTGTCACAGTCGAGATGGGGGGGGGGTAGAATGGTGTCACAGTCGAGATGTGGAGGGGGGGGTCAGAATGGTGTCACAGCGAGATGGGGGGGGGGGGTAAGAATGGGTGTCACAGTCGAGATGGGGGGGGGGTAGAATGGTGTCACAGTCGAGATGGGGGGGGGGTAAAGAATGGTGTCCAGTCGAGAGGGGTGGGGGTAGAATGGTGTCACAGTCGCGATGGGGGGGGGGGTAGAATGGTGTCAAGGTCGAGATGGGGGGGGGGGTAGAATGGTGTCACAGTTCGAGATGGGGGGGGGTAGAATGGTGTCACAGTCGAGATGGGGGGGGGGTAGAATGTGGTTCACGTCGAGGATGGGGGGGGGGGGTAGAAGGTGTCACAGTCGAGATGGGGGGGGGGTAGAATGGTGTCCAAGTCGAGATGGGGGGGGGGGGTTAAGAATGGTGGTCACAGTCCGAGATGGGGGGGGGGTAGAATGGTGGTCACAAGTCGAGATGGGGGGGGGGGGTAAATGGTGTCACAGTTCGGTGCGGGATGGTTAGATGACGCTCTTTTTTCACAGAAGCATGTCCCGGTCCCGCACGCCATCGACAATACCGGTAAGCTGGTGTACAGTTGGCCACACAAACTGATACTGGAGGCAAAATTCACGCACATGATAGTTAAATTGAATATCAGACTAAACTTACACCAAAGTGCGCAATTAACCTCAAAATCAAGGTTATGTTTAACGTCCTGGGTTTATCGTGGTCGCCAAGTGACCGCAAGCAGTCGATGCCACCTAAAACCCTGATCATCATCATCATCATCATCATGAGTGTACCGAGTCTGTTTTCCTATCTTTACACAACCGAACCACTTCAGTCCGTTTTTTAACATAAATACAAATCTGGGTCACATGAGTCCACCTTTGTAGTACACATGGACTCATGTGCCAGGTTAGTATGTTTATTTAAAAAAAAAATGGACTGAAGTGGTCCCAGTGATATTACATGATTTACAGTAACCTGTACAACTGTATGTAAGTACACTAATATGTACAGCGTTGTACATGCAGTCGAAACTCGGTACGTATTTATCCACAAACTGCAAAGCCAGCATAATAGCCTTATACAAGAGACACTACGCCTGGATCCGTTCTGCAGAGCACTTCTGATTCCTGAGTCCGGAATCCGCTGAAGACGCACCCGAGTCCGCTGAAGCCGTCGAAGCAGCGGCACTGTCCCGTGGCCGCGTCACACTCACTGGACTGGGATCCCAGCCGGTCACAGTCGCATTTCTGGAACATACGGGTCACACTCACTGGACTGGGAAGGGAACCCAGCCGGTCACAGTCACATTTCTGGAACATACGGGTCACACTCACTGGACTGGAAACCCAGCCGGTCACAGTCACATTTCTGGAACATACGGGTCACACTCACTGGACTGGGAACCCAGCCGGTTCACAGTCGCATTTCTGGAACATTACGGTCACACTTCACTGGACTGGAAACCAGCCGGTCAACAGTCACATTTCTGGAACATACGGGTCACACTTCACTGGACTGGGATCCAGTCCGGTCAGCAGTCCGCATTTCTGGAACATACGGGTCACACTCACTGGGACTGGGAACCAGCCGGTCACGAGTCGCATTTTCTGGAACATACGGGCTGCACAACTCACTGGACTGGGTATCCCTAGCCGGGTCAAGTCGCATTTCTGAACATACGGGAACACAAGCTCCCTGACTGGGACCAGCCCCGGTCAGCAGTCACATTTCTGGAACATAGGGTCACACTCACTGGACGGGACATCCCAGCCGGTCACAGTCACATTCTTGGAACATACGGGCATCACACTCACTGGACTGGATTTCCAGGCCGGTCAGAGTCGCATTTCTGACATACGGGTACACTCACTGTATCTGGGAACCAGCCGGTACAGTCACGATTTCTGGGAACATACGGGACACACTCACTGGACTGGGAACAGTCGGTCACATCGCATTTTCTGGAAACATACGCAGGCCGGCTATTCCAGAGCGGACAAAGTAACACTGCAATACGGCTTTGTATGTGCAGCTACTTGAAGAGGACAGGTGGTATTCAGTGGCGAAGTGTAAAGGGTACTGACAGTGCGACACCACAAAGAGGCGATACATTTTAAAATAGTATGAATAAGCAGGAAAGAAACTGATGCTACAATATCAGAATAATTGAAGGTTACTGACGTGCATATTACATAAGGTGCGATGCATTGTTGTGTTCATGCACTAGACTTCGCGATTCAGTCATGTTTTCGAGGACGAGCTGTCAATGAACTCAAACGCAATGTGAATGGACACGATGTAGTTCATCGTATACAGTACTAACTACAGTGTGACAGAGCTGAACTATAAACACAGTCATAAACATACAGAAGCTGACTTAAGACTTGACTTGACTTGATAAGACTTGACTGACTTAAGAAGACATACATTTATGCAAAATTGGTTGCGCAATGTTAGTCAGGAGCTGCTCAATATTGTTTATATCTTGTAAACACTCGAAAGACAAACCAGTAACTCTTCCGGTTGAAAGAGGCATATAGACACATAACAATAATATTGATGATACTGAAAACACCGCTCGTATGTGCAGATTATACTTTCTAACATCCACCCAGTAATGCTTTGAGGCATGCGTGGATGCATAATGCATATATTGGCCGATGCCACTGCAGAGTAGGATAGTGTGCAACATACCTAAAGTCACTATTCTTGTTAAGTAAAACGTCGTAAGTAGCATAACATTTATCATAGCAGCTACTCGAAATGATACAGCTTACAGAAGCCGCCTTTCGCGTAGTGCAGTCCTGAACAACACTACCATTCTTCTCACCAAACATCATGCATTATATTATGCGACAGAGCCAATATACCTGGCATCCGATGACATTATTCCAGTCCCAGTGGCCGAGCGTGCACCTCTCGCAGGCGGCGCCGACGGTGTTTGGTGGGCAGATGCACTGACCGCTCACGGGGTCACATAGGTGACCTGGCTGACTGCATGGCTCGCACTCTGCACACACAGACATACACACACAGACCCCCGGCCGGCTGTCAGCAGCTGATACAACTCAGGGGCGGGGGGTAGGGGGCCACGAGGGGGCGCGGGTAGGGGGCCACGAGGGGGCGCGGGTGGCCGCGGGGAGGGGCCGCCACTGGTTGCGAGGGGCTGCAATGGGTTGCAGGGGGGGGGGGGCGGCGGAAGAGCGTCCAGTCACCAAGCGGCGGGTGACGGTCCGTGATAAGGGTGTTTATGTGACCACGAGTTGTGGGGACTGCGGGTGACACAGTGTATATTATAGCGTGAAAACATGACTGACGGACAGTGGACACACCGGGGCTTCTCACAATCGGGCGACATCCGCTCCAAGTTCATGGAAGCCTGTTCGGAAGTGCTGTGAATTGTGATGCCATACACACATACGAAACATCGCAACATTGCCTTATTTTAGCCGTGAGTTAAATCACACGAGGTGACCTCTACAAAACTGCATAACCTTACGCGACTTCATCATGTCACGCCGTCACGTTTAGTTCAGTGTGTTTGTAATTGCAATGAGTGACAGTTCTGCTCCAATTGATCGCCGTGTCCGGCAGTTTGACCTCAGTTTGACCTCACCTTGGCAGCCGCCGGCGGTCAGCTGAAAGTAAGCCCGGCAGACAGGAGGTGCACCTTTCTCCGCCGACGCCAGCCTTACAGCGACACCGGCCAGTCACAGGGTCACAGGCGCTTGGCAAGGGAGCCGTCCAGGTCACAGTCGCAGAGCCGACAGCCGGCGCCAGACTCCAAACCAGAGTAACCCCTCCTGAGGTCACAGCGGAGTACAGTGGGGTGACAATCACAGGCCCGACTCCAGACCTCCTGAGGTCACAGCGGGGTACAGTGGGGTAATAATCACAGGTCCAACTCTAGGCCAAAGTACCCCTCCTGGGGTCACAGCAGGGTACAGTGAGGTCACAATCACAGGCCCGACTCTAGACCAGAGTATCCCTCATGAGGTCACAGTTGGGTACAGTGGGGTGAAAATCACAGTACCGACTCTAAACCGGAGTACCCCTCCTGAGGTCGCATCACATCAGGGTGACGAATCAGGATATAGAGTACTACAGAGTCGGAGATCTCAGATGGTACTGACATGCCGGCGTCATTCACACACTCGTCGTCCGTGAGCTGGAAATGTCTCAGAGAGACTCGGATTTGTAACGACTCACATTTTTTTAGTCGACTTTATTCTGACTCAACTGCCGAAGAACTGACTCAACTCTTGACTCAAGTGCTGTTAACAAAAAATGAATCGACTCGACTCTTGACTCAAGAGCTGTTGATGAAAAATGAATCGACTGGACTCTTGACTCAAGTGCAGTTTTAATAACTTGATTCCACCCGACTCAAAAATACATTATTTAAGTCGACTCAATTTGACTCATCACAAGTTTCATTATTACTTGATATCGACCGTGTGGGGGGAGGAGGGGTAGGGTCGGGTGTCAGATAAATCGCATTATATCCAGTGTAAATTGGTTTGCTCAGGTGAAGAGGCGTGGCCCTAATTCTCCCTTTCATCACATCATCATCACACAATGTTTATTTAACAACTTGTTACAAAACAACAAAACAAAGTGAAAAAAATAATCATACAATATAGCAGTTTCTTACAAATAAAGCAAACGGTGCAAAAGCACAATGTGCTTAAATCAAGGCACCTCTCTGAGAATAAACAAATAACAACCGAATCTGTCGCCGAACCTTAGCTATGCCCCTGTTGTATTTGACTCACATTTGCTTGGGTCGACTCAAGTCTGACTCACAACCGAATAAATGGCCGTTTTCACGATGGCTTATTTTGCGCGAAATGTTTTAAAACATTTTAAAATGTTTTAGATGTTTCAGTGGTAGCCGTCTTCACGATGGGCTATTTGGCAAGAATGTTTTACCCTCACTCCGTTGGGACCGTAGGGCGAGGGTAAATACATTTTTTCCGACAATTAGTCCATCGTGAAAGCGGCTACTACAAAAACATTTTAAAAACATTTCAAAATATTGTAATATAAAAAAAAGCGCAAAATATACCCATCGTGAAAACGGCTAATGACTCAACTTTAGCCGTTTTCACGATGGATATTTCGCACGAAGTGTTTTAAAATTTTTAAAATATTTTACCAATATTTTAGTAGTAGCGTCTTTCCAACGAAGGAATACTTGGCCGGAAATATTTAACCCTCACCCTACGGTCCGTAGGCGAAGGGTTAAAAACATTGCATTAGTCCATTGTGAAAACGGCACGCACTAAAACATTTTAAAATGTTTTAAAGCATTTCGCGCAAAATAATTCGTCGTGAAAACGGCTATTGACTCAAGTTCTATTTCAAGCAGATTTAATCGACTCTCCCCTTGACTCAGGTCCCGCTTTTAAAAATTGAGTCAACTCAGCTCATGACTCATTCAAAAATGTCTGACTCATGAGTCAACTCAGCTCATGACTCATTCAACAATGTCTGACTCATGAGTCAATTCATGACTCAACTCTGAATCAGTTACAAGTCCGCAGAGAGTTATCATCATACACTGCTGAAGTTACAAAGTCTCAGACACAAGGCTTGCAGCCGTCATCCGATCACTTCAAGTGTACACAGGACTGTATAGCTAAAATTGCTGATACAATAGGTACCAACTCATAGTCAGATTCTGCTTCAGTGGCGATATGTGTACTATGAACTTGCGTTAGTCGTCGAGCTTTGACAGAGCAGGAGCTCATTTACCCGCCGTACACAATTCTTCTGTGCCCACCGTACATGACACCAGTCACTTAAGACGCCCCCCCCCCCCGACAGAGGAGCAGCCCTCCTGTACCGTACCTGACAGCGGTCGCAGGAGCGGCCCACCACGCCCGGTTTGCAGGTGCAGGCGCCAGTGATGATGTTGCACGTGCTGGCCGAGGAGCCGACCTTGTGACACTGACATCCTGCAGACAGACAGAGCGGACGGACGGGCGGTCAGTCTGGAGGGTCTGACGAAGTCTGGAGGGTCTGATAAGTCTATCGAAGAAGTGACCTCTAAAATAGTTGAAATTCATTCCTCAAGGAAAGGTTAAATTATCACAACAATTACCAAAAGAAAATCCGGATTGGAAAAAGGTCGAGGCGCTGAATAAATAATGTCCGTTGCATAAGCCATGAAATATGAACACAGGTCCCTTAAATGGTGCACGTGCTTCTATCCTAATTCGAATCAAAGCCGAACAGTGACGAACACAGTGCACATCGGGCGGAGAGCTTATCCAAAAGCCGATCACCTCAAATCGATAGCGGTTATTTCTAGCGGTGCTGATCTCGGCAGGGCAGTATTGTCTGTAACTCGAGTGTCGCTGACTGACAGTGACGTACGCTGCAGAAATAGCAGCAGCCGATCCCAGTCTGTCATAGTGTCTGACGCCGATCCCACAGTATCTGACAGCCGATCCCACAGTATCTGACAGCCGATCCCACTGTATCTGACAGCCGATCCCACTGTATCTGACAGCCGATCCCACAGTATCTGACAGCCGATCCCACAGTATCTGACAGCCGATCCCACAGTATCTGACAGCCGATCCCACTGTATCTGACACCCGATCCCGCAGTGTTTGACAGCCGATCCCACAATATCTGACAGCCGATCCCACTGTGTCTGACAGCCGATCCCAGTGTCAGACAGCCGATCCCAGTGTCTGACAGCCAAACCCACAGTGTTTGACAGCCGATCCCACTGTGTCTGACAGCCGATCCCAGTGTCTGACAGCCGATCCCAGTGTCTGACAGCCGATCCCAGTGATCTGACAGCCGATCCTCGGTATCTGACAAGCCGATCCCAGTGGTCTGACAGCCAATCCCAGCGTCTTGACAAGCCGATCCCTCGGTATCTGACAGCCTATCCCATGTCTGACAGCAATCCACGCGCTGACAGCCGATCCCAGTGTCTGACAGCCGATCCCAGTGTCTTGACAAAGCCGATCCTCGGGTATCTGACAGCCGATCCCAGTGTCTGACAAGCCAATCCCACCGCGTCTGACAGCCGATCCCCGGATCTGACAGCCGATCCCAGTGTCTGACAGGCAACAACCCACCGCGTCTGACAAAGCCGATCCCTCGGTATCTGACAGCCGATCCCAGTGTCTGACAGCCAATCCCAACCGCCGTTCTGACAGCCGATTCCACTGTGTCTGACACCGAGTCCCAGTGTCTGAAGCCGATCCCAGTGTCTGACAAAGCCGATCCTCGGTATCTGACAGCCGATCCCAATGTGTCTGACAAGCCGATCCACCGCGTCTGACAGCCGATCCCTCGGTATCTGACAGCCGATCCCAGTGTCTGACAGCCAATCCACCGCGTCTGACAGCCGATCCCTCGGTATCTGACATAGCCGATCCCAGTGTTGACAGCCAATCCCACCGCGTGAACAGCCGATCCCACTGCTGTTCTGACAGCGATCCCAGTGTCTGACAGCCGATCCCAGTGTCTGACAGGGCGATCCCTCGGTGATCTTGACAGCCGAATCCAGTGTCTGACAGCCGATCCCACGCGTCTGACAGCCGATCCCTCGCGTATCTGGGGACAGCCGATCCCAGTGTCTGACAGGCCAATCCAGCGTCTGACAGCCGATCCTCGGTATTCTGACAGCCGATCCCAGTGTCTGACAGCCAATCCCACGCGTCTGACAGCCGATCCCACCGCGTCTGACAGCCGATCCCAGTGTTCTCTGACAGGCCATCCCAGCGTCTGACAGCCCGATCCCTCGGTATCACAGGCCGATCCCAGTTGGTCTGACAGCAATCCCACCCGCGTCTGACAAGCCGATCCCTAGTGTCTGACAGCCGACCCAGTGTCTGGACAGCCAATCCCAGCTCTGACAGCCGAATCCCTCGGTATCTGAACAGCCGATTCCCGGTCTGACAGCCGGATCCCACGCGTCTGACAGCCGATCCCTCGGTACTCTGGGGACAAGCGCATCCCAGTGTCTGACAGCCAAATCCAGCGTCTGACAGGCCGATCCCTCGGTTATCTGACAGCGATCCCAGTGTCTGACAGCCAATTCCACCGCGTCTTGACAGCGCCGATCCACCGCCGTCATGGACAGCCGCATCCCAGTGTCTGACAGCCAATCCAGCGTCTGACCAGCCGATCCCTCGGTATCTGGACACCGATGTCCCAGTGGTCTGACAGCCGATCCCAGTGTCTGACAGCCGATCCCAGTGTCTGACAGCCGATCCCACCGCGTCTGACAGCCGATCCCACCGCGTCTGACAGCCGATCCCACCGCGTCTGACAGCCGATCTGCCGCCTGCCACAGTGGGTCAGTGGGATGCCGCTGTCGGTGGTGCACACACCAACCCCCGGCTCAGGTGTCACCCACCGGCTCCGGTGTTGAAGCGGCACAGCCGAGCCGACCGGCCGCTGGTGTACCATGATTCATGCACACCGGACGCCCCGGCGACACCCGACACTACCGATACGGCCGACACGGCCGGCACGGGTCAGACGGCGACCCGTGGGCCGCTCAGCCGGCCGGCACGAGCCGTCACGTGCCGTCCTGCCACGTGTAGTACCGCCATGTGTTTGTGTAGTCTTGCCACGCATCTTCTTCACTAATAAAACTGACGAGCGATACCACGGGTAGCATGCGTGCAGGTTCGGTGTGCGTTTGAACACTATAAATAAGCACTTAAACGGGGTATATGTAGGACTAGGGGTGATTGCCATAACCCGTGGCGGCACCTGATGAGTGGGACAGAGACGAACGTAGCCAGACTCAAATATAACTCCACTCAAAATCATATCATTGCTAATTCAGAACACACTTCGCCCTTCGGTGACCGGTGCCACGGCCGAGATATCCATTACCTGACCCCGTTCAACCGGATTCTCAAATGCGCAGGCATAGGGCCGCCGCCTGCCGGTAAAGCAATACAATACCGGAGCGTTCCACGATTCGCCGGTGCACCCGGCTGCTGCAGTATGCACTGACCAGGCAGGACTGCACGCATGCCGACACGCATACCGTCGTCCGTCACGCATGCCTGCATGTAACTGGATACTCCGTCGAGTAATGAGTTACGCACTGACACTGCTAAAACGCGCGGGAAACGGGACACGAGAGTAAGGACACAGGTCACGGTAGGGGCGGAACTTTATATATCTTGGAGAGGGCCCGAGCCCCCCCGCAATTATTTCAAATTTTAACATTATGCCTATGGCGTTGCATGGTAAGAATGGAGTTAATCTATATAAAATTAACATAAGGGCACCCCCCCACCGACCGACTTAGCCCCCCCCCCCCGACCGATTTCATAAAGTTCCACTGGGTCACGGACTGATGATACGGGACACGGAGGAGGGGCTAAAGAGACGTCGGAACACGGGACACGAGACTAAGGACACAGGTCACGGACTGA